>JAREIK010002296.1:0-28066 GCA_029783825.1 Sapria himalayana | reverse complement strand
TTTTTTTCCTCTTATACGTCATTTTCTCCGTCTTCTTCTACTTCTTCCTCTTCTTCTTTTCTACTTCTTCCACTATTTCTTCGTCTTCTTTATAATCCTCTTCTTCATCTTCTTTGTCTTCTTCTTCATCTTCTTCTTTATCTTCTTCCTCTTCATCTTTCACTTCCCATTCTTCTTATTCGTCCTATTCCTTTATTTTTCTTCAATTTTCCCATCTTCTTCTTTTTCTTCTTCTTCTTTTGCTTTTTGTTCTACTTTTTATTTTTCTTTTTTTTTCTTCCTCTTCTTCTTCTTCTTATCTCATTTTTTTCTTCTTCTTCTTCTTCATCTTTTTCTTCTCATTCCTCATCATCATCATCATCATCATCATCGTCTTCTCCCTTTTCTACTACTTCCTATTCTTTGTCATCATCATTTTTTTGTTCTTCATATTCTTTCTTTTCTTCTTCTACTTCTTCTATTACTTCTTTATGTTCTTATTTTTCTTTTTTATTTTTTTTCTTCTTCTTCCTCTTCTATTCTTTCGTCTTCTTCTTCTTCTTCTTCTTCTTTTTCTTTTCTTTATTCTTCTTCTTCTTTTTATTCTAATTTAATTTCATCATCATCTTCTTCTTCTTTTTCTTCCTCTTATATTATTATTATTATTATTATTATTATTATTATTATTATTATTATTATTATTATTCTTCCTCTTCCCCTTCCTCCTCCTCCTCCTCTTCTTCTTCTTATTTCTTTTCTTCTTTTCTTATTCTTCTTTTTCTCTCTCATTATCATCATATTATTCTTCTACTTATTTTTCTTCTTACTCTTCTTTTTCTTCTTCTTCTGCTACTTCTTATTCTTCTTCTTTTTTTCTTCTTCCTATTCTTATTCTTCTTCTTTTTTTCTTCGTCCTATTCTTATTATTCTTCTTCCTCTTTTTATTCTTCATATTATTATTCTTCTTTTTCTTCTTCTTATTTCTTTTCTTCTTTTCTTATTCTTCTTTTTCTCTCTCATCATCATCATATTATTCTTCTACTTATTTTTCTTCTTACTCTTCTTTTTCTTACTTTCTTCTTCTTCTTCTTCTTCTTCTGCTACTTCTTATTCTTCTTCTTTTTCTCTTCTTCCTATTCTTATTATTCTTCTTTTTTTCTTCGTCCTATTCTTATTATTCTTCTTCCTCTTTTTATTCTTCATATTATTATTCTTCTTATTCTTCTTCTTCTTTTTTTCTTCTTATTCTTTTTCTTCTTTTTCTACTTCATCTTGTTTTTACTCTTCTTCTTCTTCTTCTTCTTCTTCTTCCTCATCCTCCTCTTCTTCTTCTTCTTCTTCTTTTACTTTTTGTTCTACTACTACTACTACTACTTCTTCTTCTTCTTCTTTTGTTTTTACTTTTTACTTTTTATTCATCATCTTCTTCTTCTTCCTTTTTTTCTTCATCTTCTTCTTCCTCTTTTTCTTTTTCTTCTTCTTCTTCCACTTCTTCTTCTTCTTACTCTTCTTCTTCTACTTTTTCTTTTTTTTAATTCTACTTCTTCTTCATATTTTCTCTCTCTCTCTCTCTCTCTATCTTCTTCTTCTTCTTCTACTTATTATTCTACTTATTCTATATATCTTTCTTCATCTTTTTCATCATCATCATCATCATCATCATCTTCTTCTTCTACTATTTCTTCCTATTATTCTTCTTCCTATTTTTCTTTTTTTAACGCTTTATTTTATTATCATATACCTTTCTTTTTTGATGGAGGAATACCCTTGTTACAAGCTAAATCATGCTAACCATTATTCTTTTACAACCACACCTATCTCTTTGACTCAAGGTTGATAATTTATAACATCACACTCAGACATTAATAAATTCTATCATATTTTCCAAGCTTTTTCTTTACCATACTTCTATTACGTATCTGGATGTTAATTCATATCTCTAACCTTCCCTTTCATATGTTGTGACTATTCATGTTGTTCCTCCTCTGCTAGTCTCTACTGCTGTTTTTGCATCTTTCCAATGAGTCATCAAGCTGCCCTTTCCTAACCATCATCTTCAGGAGATTTCCCCATGCCTTAAATCCTACAACGATACAAACCCACCAAAAAATTTCAAACCAAACCCACAATATACCTACTCATTTCTTTTTTTGCCCCCCTCGCCCCAGTACAAAGTTACCACGACATTAAAATAACCTCTTCTATTTATCAAAGTCTAATCCTACTGCTCCTCCATCTGGTGATGGTATTTTTGCTTATCCTACTCTGCTACTTCTTCATCTTTCCAGTGGGGATTCCAATCTATCTCTTGGTCTATCTTCCTGGTACTCTTTATTCTTCAAAATCTTTGGAGAATCTACCTTCTCTTTTCAAATGTTGCTCTATAGGTTTTTCTCCGCTACAACATCTTTCCTCAAGCTTTAAGACTTGACATTATAAAACAAGTCCACCAAGATATCCCATGCCACAACCACAAACCTCGCTACCCCTTTCCCCTTTCATCCCCTCTCATTGGATGCAACTGGCATAATAGCCTAATTATCTCCATCTTTGACCATGTCTTACCTTTTATTGCTTGTGCTTATTCCCTTCCTTTTCTGTATTGAACTTTGATCCTTCAACACTTCTGCACTATATAATAACCAATGCGATGCCCCTTTCCCTCACTGCATATTTCCTTAAATAATATTTATTTTTTATAGCAACCTGCAAATATCTACAAGACCATACTTTTATACTATCCACTATAGACTCCTATATATGCAACAGATTCCCCTCTATATATGCAACATCTAGCCCCTAGGACCATGGTGGTTCATGTTTACTCCATAGTACTCTAAAAGCTAATGAAGGCCCTCCATAACCTCATTACAGGCATTATTCTAGAAAATCATTTACCTCCAAAACTAGTATGTAGCAACAAATACACACACACACACACACACACACACATTATAAATTCCACTACTCAATTTTTTAACTCTTTTTTGTTATTCTTTAATTCTCAAGACCAAATCCCATTTATATTTCCCCTCTTCCTCTTCCCTTTTTCTATTATTCTATTTCTCCTTATACCTCCTCACATACGAGACTCCTAATCTCTCTAAAGTTACTAACCCTCTCATCATATCAGGACTTTTTTCTTCATCAAACTCTTGATCTCTTTTTTTGGAACCATATTCTGATAATTTATCTGCTAAAGTATTAGTTTCCCTAAATGTGTGTATTATTATACCAATAAGCCTTTTCAAGAAACTCCTAATCTTTCCTAACTCCTCCTCACATCTCCATATTTCTACTTTGTTTGTGGCCAAATCCACTAATAGTCTTAAATCTATTTGAATCAAGATGTTTTGAAATCTAGATTCATTGTAGGTTTGAATCACATTTTTCAGGGTCAATATTTCTAAATGCAATGCTAAACAAGCCTTATAGCTCATTGTAAAAGCTTTAATTACTCTTCTTTCTACGTTCCTTATCACTCCTCCCCCTCCTACTAGTCTCATCTCTCTGTTATAACTTTCATTCGTATTAAGTGCTAGCACCCCCTGAGAGGGTTTGGTCCATGTAAACCTTTTTTAATGTGAGTCCCCATTCCTTTTTTATGTTATTTTTTGTTTCTATTTTCCTAACCTAAATTGGGTCGATGGCTAAGATGCTAGAGATCTCCCTCTTTATTTCTGCTAAAATGGTTTTGGAATTCATTGGGATTCCTTCAAATCTACTCTTATTTCTAGTTTTCCATATCTACCAAATTACTATATGCAGAACATTGCTCCTAATCCAATCATGTATTTTACTTTTCATCTTTTCCTTGATCCAAGTTTTTAGCCTTTCTTTTAGAGAGACGTCTTCATATCTAATATGTGCATATGCTTATTGATGTTTCCATATCTCTGACACGATCTAGCCTTTTGATAGCAAGTGATCAATGTTTTCTCCTGCTTTTAGATGGCATTAACATCTTGGCACCATCCTAATTCCTTTGCTCTGTATATTCTCATCTACTGGGATAGAATTTTTAAGTTCTTTCCACATGAATGTGTTAATCTTATGCGGGTTATCGCTTTCCCATGCCCATTTAAAGATTTGTTGTGTTTGTCTTTTATTTCTGACTAGTGTTTTGGCACTTTTAAAAGTAAAATCGCCTTTCACATTTAGAGTCTATTTCCAACCACTCTTATTTAATCTTGAGTGATTTTCTACTATAGGCTGTTGTTTTATCATTTGCTTTCAGATTTTTGTTGCCTTCTTTGGAGTTTTAAAATCATTTTTTCCTAGACTATATTTACCTCTTACGAACTCTGCCTAAAAGCTTTTATTTTCTTTAAGTCTTCACCAGTTCTTACATGCCCATACTTTGGCCATATCATTTAGGCTGATGAACCATAAGCTAGCCTCTTCCTTTGAGAAACATAAGTCTTTCCATTTTGACATGAGTATATGTGTTAATAAACTTTGAAGAACGTGCACAAACAGTGTAATTTTTTCTGCCATATTAAGAATATCCTTCTTCTATCCAGATATCTTTCCTCTCATATTTTCTACCAAAAATGATAGATATTCTTCTTTTACCCTTGCTTCATGAATGGGACACCCCAAATACATTAATGCTCATTTCTTTTGAGTATTCCTCATGACTAAACTAATTTTTTAAGTAACCTTTTCAGGTGCCTTTGATGTTATTACGATTTGACATTTTCTTTTATTTAATAATTGTCTGATTTCCTATTCTAGTGTCTAGAATAATCTCATCATATTTTTCATAGATTTATTGCTAGCATATGTAAAGATTACCACATCATTCGCATATGCCAAGCAACCGACTAATTGAGTGTTATTTGACTTCTTAAAAGGGTAAAATTTTTTCCACTATCAACTCTCTTTTATATTTAGAATTAGTAATTTCAAATATAAATTAAAAAGAGAAGGGGGAGAGAGGGTCCCCTTGCCTTAAACCTTTTACCAGTTGAATTCCCTACCTATCTGTTCATTAATAAGAATTTTAACCCATACACTTGATACACATCAGTACATCAAGTCTATCCAAAATTCCGAAAAATCATTTTCGTCATTACATGACACAAAATGTCCCATTCAACACAATCAAAGGCTTTTGATAGATCCAGTTTCATTACCACATTATAACCTCTCACTTTGATTCTAATCTCTCTCATCATTTTGAGGCCATGTTTATGTTTTCTATCATTAGCCTATTTTTAACAAAACTTGTTTGCTTAGGTGAGATAATATTAGGTAGGATATTGCTTAACCTGCTCTGTGGTAGCTTATCCAAGATTTTACATATCAAATTGCATAGACTAATAGGCCTATACTCTTCACATCTTTGTGGGTTTTCTATCTTTGGTATAAGTATGATGTAGGAGTTGGCCCAAGTATTTGTGATATCTGCACATACAAATATCCATTTAATTGCTATAGTAAATTTATTTTAGTATTCCATAACATTGGAAAAACTTATTGATCTAGCCATCTGGACCTAATATGCTATCTTTGCTAATGATAAATATAGCTTTTTTAATCTCCTCTTCTTCCATTAACTCTACTAACCTTTTATTATCTTCGTCTAATACTTTGCAAATTATAGCTTGCATTAGGGTAACACCCTTTTAACTTGTTGACCCATATAGATGAATTTTGAAAAGTATATCTTTTATTTTCTCCTCTTTTTCAACCCATTTCCCATTTGTGTTTTTTAGGCCTTTTATTCTTTGTTTTTGAATTCTTATTTTCACCATTGCTTGAAAAAGTTTTATATTCCTATTGCCTTCCTTTAACCTTTAACTATTTTATTTTTGCTCTTTGCATCCAAAATATTTTTTCCAAGTGTAACCTATCTTAATTCTGCCATTGCTTTGCTTACCTTCTCCAATCTAATTCAATTTGTTCTTCCTCATATTCTATTTCTACCATAGCCAACTTTTCTTCTACCTTCGGGATCTTCTAAGTAACATCTCCAAAGACTTTCTTATTTGATATTCCAAAACTAATTTTTAGTGTTCGCATTATGATTGCCATTACTGGTAATGGATTACCTGATGCTAGAGTAGAACAAGATTCTAAGAATATCTTGTCAAACTCTTCGTGTAGACTTTACATATTTTGGAAATTAAATTAGATTAATTTAGTCTTACTTTTAGCATTATAAAAGTAATTAGAGCCCAGAAATGCTCTGTTTAGATGTCTAACACTAATTGTAACAAAAATTTGCATCCATTTAGCATTATAAAAGGCTCAATCGAGCATGGTCCAGATATCACCTATTTTTCTCTAGTTATTACGCCAAGTATATTTAGAGCCCAGAAATTCTGCATTAATTAAATTGTAATCGGCAACAGTGTCATTATACTAAGCTATTGCCACCGCATATGGGGTTCTTCCCTTTTTTAAATCATATTCTTCTTTCTCTACTACTTTTAATTATTCATCTTGCTCTTCTTCTTTTTCTTCTTCTTTTGCCTTCTTATTCATTTTCTTCCTATTCTTTTTCTTTCTATTCTTAATCTTCTTCATTCTATTTTTATTCTTCTTTAATTCTTCGTCTTTTTCTTCTTCTACTTCTTCTTTCTCTTCTTCTTCTTCTTCTTTTTCTTCTTCTTCTTTTTCTTCTTATTCTTCTTATTCTTATTCATCTTCTTCTACTTCTTCTTCATCTTCTTCTACTTATTATTATTATTATTATTATTATTATTATTATTATTCTACTTATTATTATTTTTATTCTTATTCTTCCACTTCTTTTTCTTATTCTTCTTTATCCTCTTATTATTCTTGTTCATGCTCTTCTTCTTCTTCCTTCTTCTTCTTCTTCTGCTTCTTTATCTACTACTACTACTACTACTACTACTACTACTACTACTACTACTTCTTCTTCTTCTCCTTCTTTGTCTTCTTGTTATTAATTTTTTTCTACTTCTTATTCTATATTTTATTCTTCTTTTTATTCTATATTTTATTCTTCATTCTCTTCTTCTTTTCTTTTTCATCTCATTTTTCTTCTTCTCCTTTATCATATTCTTATTCCTCTTCTTCTTCAACTTTTTGTACCTCCCCCTCTTCTTCTAATCCTTCTTCTACTTCTTCTTTTTCTTCCACTTCTTCTTCTTATAATTCTTCATTTCATCATCTTCTTTATCTTCTTCTTCCTCTTCTTCATTATCTTCTACCTTTTCTTCTTCATCAAAATCTTCTTTTTCTTTTTCTTTTTCTTTTTCTTCTTTTCTCCCACTACTCTTCTTCTTATTCTTATTGTTCTTTTTTTTCAACTTTTTCTTCTTACTCATGTTTTTAATTTTCTTGGTCGTCTATTTCTTCTTGTTCTTATTCTTCCTCCTCTTTTTCTTCTTCTTCTACTTCTTCTTCCATCTCATTTTCTTATTTATTTTCATCTTCATCTTTTTCTTCTTCTTCCTCTTCTTTTTATTCTACTTTTTCTTCATCTTCATCTTTATCTTCCTGTTCTTCTTATTTCTCCTTTTCTTCTTTTCTTCTTCTTCTTCTCCCTCATCATCTTCATCTTCTTCTACTTCTACTAATACTACTTCTTTTCATATTCTTCTATCACTTCTTCTTCCTCTTATTCTTCTCCTTGCTCTTCTTTTTCTTTTTTTTTCCTCTACTTCTTCTTCTTATTCATTCTCTTATTCTTATTCTTCTTTCTCTTCTTTTTCTTCTTCTTTTTCTTCTTCTCTTTCTTCTAATTCTATTTTTTTTCTTCTTTAGCTTCTTTTTCTTCTTCTTCTTCTTCTTTAGCTTTGTCTTATTCTTCTTTCTCTTCTTCTTCTTCTTCATTTATTTCTATTATTATTCTTCTCCTCCTCCTTCTTTTTCCTCATTTTATTCTTCTTTTTTTCTTTTTCATCATCTTCTTACCATCTAATTATTCATCTTCTTCTAGTGCTTCTTTTGTTTTTTTTTTCTTTTTCTTCATCAACATCATCATCTTCCTTTTCTTCTTTTTTTTCCAATTATTCTTCTTTTACTTCTTCTTCTTATTCTTCTTGTTCTTCTTTTTCATCTTCTTGTTCCTCTTCTTCTTATTTTTTTATTTCTTTTTCTTATTTTTTTTATTTCTTTTTCTTCTTCTTCTTATTCTTCTTCTTTTTCTTTCTCTTCTTCTTCTTCTTTTTCTTTTTCTTCTTCTTTTTATTCTTCATCCTCCTACCTCTCCTCCTCCTCTTCATCTTCTTCTTTATCTTCTATCTTTTCTTTTTTTTCTTCTTCTTTGAATTTTTATTTTTCCACTTTTTCTTCTTGTTCTTATATGTTTTTTATTCAGCTTCTTCTTCTTCCTCTCTTTCTTCTTCTTTTATTTATTTGTCCACTTCTTCTTCTTCTTCTTACTTTTCTTTTTATTCTTTCTTTTCTTATTTTTTTCTACTTATTCTTCCTCTTCTTCTACTTTATCTTCTTGTACTTTTAATTTTTTTACTTCCTCTTTTACTTCTTATTTTTATTCTTCATCTACTTTTTCATCTGCATATTATTTTGTCTCCTCTTCTTCTTCTACTTTTTATTTTTTTTATTATTTTTTTCATTTTCTTATTATTATTATTATTATTATTCTTCTTCTTCTACTTTTTTCTTTTTTTGTATTAACCATCATCATCTTCTTCTTCCCCTTCTTCTTATCATTCTACTACTACTAGTCCTTCTTCTTCATCTACTTTCTCTCCTTCTTCATCTTTTTATTTATATTTTTTCTCTTCTTCTTATTCCTCTTCTCCTTCTTTTTCGTATGCTTGTTCTATTTTCTTCTTCTTCTTCTTCTTCTTCTTCTTCTTTGTTATTCGTCTTCTTCTTCTTTTTATTCTTCCTCTTCTTCTACATCTTCTTCTTCTTCTTCTTCTGCATCTTGTTCAACATCTTATTATTATTATTATTATTATTATTATTATTATTCTTCCTCTTATTCCTCTTCTTATTCATCTTCCTCTTCCTTTTCTTCTTCTTCTTCTTCTTCCTATTTTTCTTCTTTGTATTCTTCATCTCCTTTTTATTTTTCATCCTAATATTCTTCTTTTTCAACTTCTACTTTTTCATCTTCTTCCTCTTCTTCCTCTTCTTCTTTTTCTTATCGTTTTATTCTTCCTATTCTTCTTTTTCTTCCCTTTCTTGCTCTTCATCTTTTATTCGTGTTCTTCTTCTTCTTTCTCCTCCTATTTTTTTTATTCTTCATCCTTTTCTTCTTCTACTTCTTAGTCCTCCTCTTCTTCTTCTTCTTCTTCCTCTTCTTCTTCCTCTTCTTCTTCTTCTTCTTCTTCTTCTTCTTCTTCGACCTCTTCTTTTTCTTTTGCTTCTTCCTCTTTTCTCCTTCTTCATCCTACTCTTCTCCTTTTAATTTTGTTTTTGGGTTCTTCCTCCTCTTCTTCTTCTTCATCTTTTTTCTTTAACTTCTTCTTATTTCTCTTCTCCTTCTTCTACTTCTTCGTATAATTTTTTTTTTGTTTCTTCTTATTCTTCTTTTAATACTTTTCTTTTACGTTTTATTCTTCTTATTCTTCATAATCTTTTCCTCTTTCATTATCTTTTTTTCTCTACTTATTATTTTTATTCTTCTTCTTCTTCTTTTCTTTGTCTTCTTCTTCTTCTTCTAGTTCTCTTTCTTCCTATTCCTCTTCATCTTTTTCTTTTACTTTTCTCATCTTATTCTTTTTCTTCTTCTTATTCTTACTATTCTTTTTTTCTTCTTTTTCTTTTTCTTCTTTTAAATGTAATCTTCTCTTTCTTCTTTTTAATTAACCTCATCATTTTGTTCTTCCACTTATTCTTCTTAACAACCTCTTCTTATTCATATTCTTATTTGTATTCTTCATCATCATCTACTTCTTCTTCATCTGATTCTTCTTCTTCTTCCTCTTATTTTTCTTCTTCTTTTATTCATCCTCTTCTTTTCATCTTCTTCATTTATTTTATCTTCTTTATTTTCATGTTGTTCTTACTACAAGAAAATGTTCATTTAGCTAGGAAATCTTAGCTATGGATCAATCCCTGGCTAAATAGCCAGGGATTAGCTAGTGAATAGCAAGAGATTTATGATTTTTTATTGAAATAAAAATTAGCAACGGATTAGTGATGGATTAGCGATAGAAAACATCTTGTAAATTCTGCTAAAGAAAAGTAGAAAATTTAGCTACAACTTTAGCAACAGATTAGCAAGAGAACATTTTAATAAATTCCGCTCATGAAAAGCATGGAATTTAGCGACGAATTTAGCGATGGATTAGCGACGGAAAATTTCGTAAATTCCGCTCAAAAAAAACAAGAAATTAGCGACTGATTTAGCGACAGATTTTCTTTAGCTAATAAAATCCATAATTTAGCAATAGATTTAGTGATGGATATTCCTTAGCTAATAAAATCCACAATTTACCTACGAATTTAGTGACTGAGTTTTCCTAGCTAATAAAATCCATAATTTAGCGATAGATTTATCGATGAATTTTCTCTAGCTAATAAAATCCATAATTTAGCGATGGATTTAGTGACAGAATTTCCCTACTAATAAAATCCATAATTTATCGACGGATTTAGCGATGGAATTTTCCTGGCTAATAAAATTTGTAATTTAGTGATGGATTTATCGATGGATTTTCTCTAGCTAATAAAATACGTAATTTAGCGATGGATTTTTTCTAGTTAATAAAAGCTGTAATCTAGCGATGGATTTAGTGACGGATTTAGCGACGAATTTAGCGACGGAATTTTCCTAGCTAATAAAATCCGGAATATAGCGATGAATTTTGTGACGGATTTTCCCTAGCCAATAAAATTCATAATTTAGCAACAGATTTAGCGACGGATTTTCCCTAGCTAATAAAATCCATAATCTAGCAATAGATTTACGACGGATTTCCCTAGCTAATAAAACCTATAATTTAGCTACGTATTTAGTGATGGATTTTCTCTAGCTAATTAGATAAGAACATAATCCATCACTATTTTTTTTATAGATTCTGCGAAATGAAAAGTCGCAAATATTATGACGGATTTATATACGGAATTTTCCTAGCTAATTAGATATGGACATAATCCGTCGCTATTTTTTTCGTAGCTTCCACGCAATGAAAACTGCAAATATAATGATGGATTTAGTGATGGAATTTCCCTAGCTAATTACATCTGAAATATAGTGATGAATTTATGCACGGAATTTCCCTAGCTAATTTTAACCAGAATATAGTGATGAATTTAGCGACGAAATTTTCCTAGCTAATTAGATCCTGAAATAATATATCACTAATTTTTTCGTTAATTCCACGAAATTATAAACCGGCAAATTAACGATGAATTTAGAGATTGAATTTCTCTAGCTAATTAGATCAAAACAAAATCTGTTGCTAAATAAAATTTTGAATTTATTTTTTTACAATTTTATATAAATTGAAAGCTATTATTCCATAAATATTTATTTTATTAAAATATATGCATTCAGCTAGAAATTTTTCCCTAGCTATTTGGGCTAGTAATAATTTCTGTCACTAATTTTTAATAATTTAATATTTTTTAGTATTATTTATTTTAATATTATTTAATTTTCTATATTAACGGTATGTTATGGTCTTTAGATGAACGATCCTTAAAAGATACAACTCCTCATATAATTATAAAAATATGATATTATAAATAAAAAAAATCATAAATATATAAATACGAATAAAAATGTATATTAAATAAGACTAAAATAACTATTGTTTTGAATATAAATTATTTTAAAAAGTATACAAGATAATTTTCTGAAAATTTTAATTATGATATATAAATATTTGTATTAAAAAACATTATAAAATTTATTATATAATTATAATAATTTTCAAAATAATTTAATTAATAAGTAAACATAAATTAAAATTACTACTAATAAAAAACTAAAATAAACAATTTATAAATATTAATATAATTCCTATAATCGAATAAGGCGAATGTGTATTTGGTTCGGTGAAGGTCAAAGAAGGCGAAGGTGTTTATGGTTCAACTGTGCTTGAACAAGGCAAAGGCATTTTTAGTTAAATTGTGTTCGATCAAGGCGAAGGTATTTCTGGTTCAACTGAACTCAATCTCTAGTTCAGTTCCTCTCGAACATGGCGAGGTGTCTCTTGTTCAATTGCGCTCGAACATGGCGAAGGTGTTTTTGATCTCCACACTCAATACTTATGAATTGAAGGTAAGATGCCCATCTAGTAATCAATGATTTGTTCCATGCAGTCAAACTGAGTTTCCAGTTTCCACTATAATTTAATCTGATCTTTCGCACTACTAGGATTTTGTTTATTGTAGGCCCGTTGGTTGTTTTTTCATAATATTTTTTGATTTCCTGAGCTATTTTAGTAATTGAAATACATGAACAATTTAGAGTTAGTTTATTTTTACCAAACGAAGTGAAGTTGCCTTGCTAATTTAATAACTAAGTTTCTATTCATTGTACACAATTCTGTAAGTTATATTTTATTTTAATGGATCTTCTTTGAGTCGTTGTATTGCCCTAATTGTGAAAGACAAAAAAAAACTTATAATGCATCTTCCATGAATAATTATTTTTAACTAAGCTTCTTTACTTACTTTTGTAGAAGGATGAAATAGATTATATACAGCAGCTATTTGATCCAAGGGGTCTCTGGAAAGTTCTATTATTTTTTTTCTCCAACTGCATCTAAGATTGTCAGAGCTTCTTACTTACACTTTGGCATGAAAGGGGTTTGATTTTCTTATTTTGTAATCTAGAAGGAGATAGATCTTCTAGTTTCCGATAGTTTTTGTTTACTTTCAGAGTTAGTGTTCCATGTTGAAAATGAATATTTTTTTTACTATTTCATGTCAATGTGTTTAGTTAAGATACTTGAAACCTAATTGTGCCAACTTCGAACAAAAGAAATGTGTTCGATATTAAGCAAGAAAAAAAATACTGGAAGAGAAAAGCTGCTAAATGTGATTTTTGAAAATTTTATCTAATATCTCTTGGTTTTCATTAATTTATATGTAACTCATGATTTTTCTAGCCTCCATATGAGACATTTTTATAAATTTCTTGTGAGGCTTTTGCTCTTTTGAGACCTTCATGTTTTTTTTTTAAATTTTGGAAGTTTTCAAAGTATTCTTTTTTATACAGATAATAAATGTCATGTATAAGTATTAAGTGTTGTTAAATCTATTCATATTTATTTTGTTATTATTTTCATTAGTAAGGTTAGTGTCATCAAAATCAAGTCATTAAACCACTAAAACTCTCACAGAAAACTTACTATGGTATAATTTCATTTTTTTTAATAATTTTTTATTTTATTTCATTTTGTTTATTTTTTATTTATGGATAAGAGTATCCAATATATACATTATTTCAATTTATCTTGCTTAGCATATAATTGTATCTTCTATAGGTATATTTTTATTGTATTGATTGTGAGATATTTTATATTTTTAATTCACATAGTGCATGTGAATTCAAGCCAATATAATATTTCTTGTCAAGAAAAAGATATGCTTAATACGAAACTCTAAACACAAGAAAAGTGTGCCCCCATCTTATTTTAGTACCTTTGTTGCACGGACATTGCATGCAATGTATAGTGATTCTAGAAGCAAAAAAAGAATTAGTCATGCCATTTTTTTCTCTTACTATGCATAGACAATACTATGTACATCACATGTTATGGGTAGCAGGCACATACAATAAACATGCAAGAAGGGAGTAAAGAAAAGTAGAATTTTAGTATGACATTTTGAATGAAACAGACCAATTGTTAGTGTCAAAATTATTTGTATGATACCAACTTATTGTGGCTATTAATTGAGACAGTAATGGTATGATATCCATATGTAGATAAAAGAGATTTTTATTATCGTTATATATTGTAGGAAGAAAAGAAATGAAGAAGTACTAATAGTTATTTTTAGGGAAGATATTGAAAGAATTGCATAATATTAAAAGATATGCAATGAAAATCAAAGTTATCTAAGGATATTCATAAAGATTATCTATTATGATACTTATTAGAGAAAATTATACAAAATTTTTCTTTAAGGTAACAATACATATTTTATATTTTTTAGGTATTACTAGTATTGTGATATGTTCTTTAATTTGAGACTCATGGATTCACTACAAGAAAATGTATATTTAACTAGGGAATTTTAGTTAGGGATCAATCCCGAAGTTGATTTGAATTCAAGTTTTATTTTTACCCCTACTAAAATTTATAAGAATTAAACAATTGCATAAGATTTTTAATATTAGCTTTGTATATTCTATTTTATTAAAATAATAAATATATGTTTTTTATGATCTTCTCATTTTAAGTTAACTCAGGATTTTTATAAATTATAAAATATATCTAATAATTTTAAATTTTATGCCTCTAAATTTATTTCATATCATATTCATAAAAATATATTAAATTCATAAAAATGAATATCCATAATATATATATATATTACAATTATAAATAAAATCCTAAAAAGTCACATGTGTTCACTGTTCATCACAGTTCTCCCTAGGAGAGGAACTATGATGTGAACACAGTTCATGTACAAAGTTGTGAGTAGGTCGTGAGCATAATAACCTACTACTCACCTAGGATTTTTTTTCGTTCACCAGGTCATGAGGATAAAAACCTAAAACTCGCCTAGGATTTTTGTTGTGCACCAGGTTGCGAGAATTTCAAGTTGCCACTTCTACTTTGACAAAGTTAACAACTAATCCGGAGGTGAGGATGCATGCTTCCATAATCTTCAACACCATTCCTTGACAGTATGTATTAATCCATGATACCATGCTATACTATTATAATTTGATATATGATCTGCTACAGCTTTTCAACCTAACAAACGAAATCCCAAGATTCTAACTGTTATCATCGTTCAAGATCACACTCAAATTACTATCTAATGATCCACTATTCAACGCATTGTCTATTTCTAGAAAAAGACCCTCCCCCTTGTTAAACAAGCTACCACACTCTGTGTTTTCAGTATTAAGCTATGCATGAATTCCCTAATCTATTTTATCAAGGCTTCATGATAATGATTAAGGGCTTCATAATTGAGCTTCAGTGAGTCTTAATTTGCTTTCAGGAGGCCATAATCTCTCTCTAATTGCTTGGTTTTCCACCTAACATGGTAGTTTTGGAACCAAATAGCTATTTGTCTTGGCTGCAAACCAAGTTCATGAGCCAGTTTGTTTTTCCTCTCTAGTTCAAGCTTGTTCTCCACTTCAAAGTTCTTCTCCAATGCCTTCACTTGATCTATTGTTAGCCATCTCTTCTTTTCTTCACTCCAATTGCTTAATTCTTATACAGATCATTCTTCATCAAATCCATCAAAAAAAACACTGGTATTCTATTCTACAAACATGACTATTGTTGTTGTTGCTACTTTGACTAGAAACATTTCTCTCTGCTATAGATGGGCATACTGAAATGAAAGCACGAAGGGAATCAGAGCTGGAAAATCTCTTTATAGTGGAAAGAAATGAAACACTCATGAACCAGATATGGGGAAAATTTAAGGATGCGAATAGGGGAGCATCAAGTATTATTTTGAAAGCAAGAATGACAAGGCATAACATGTATCTTGCCTCACATCCCACATGAGTTTTCGTGCACAAAGGCAGACAAGTTCACTGTATGTAACTTGTACAATCACGTTCTCTAGTCCATTCAATATTTATTCATTTTTTTTCCTTTCTGCTTATCTATGTCCATCTAAATCAGGAAAAAAATGGTTCGATGTAGAAAATAGTAGTAGAAAAACCTGCTAGAGAAACTATAGGCCCCACTACGTCTAATTTCTAAAGATAGTAGTAGTGAGGGGGGGGGGGGGGGACATTATTCATTTTATTTGTAAGTGATAATCACTACCTAGATCCTTTTTGTTGCATACAATCCTCATAATCCACTAAACTAATTTTGAAATATTATTGAATTAGAAAAATTCTATTTACCTTTTATTAATCACCACCTAATAATTTTTACAAACTAAAAAGATATGCCAGACTTCTGTCCGTATGATATATATTTTTTATGATGATGTAAGTTCAATTTAATAATTTAATAACTATTATCTACCATATAATGATGGAAATTTAACTATGAATGGCTAGCTATTGAAGAACGACATGCCCTAGAAGGTGAAATCATTTGCAAATGTCTTATTCGCATAAAGCAGCAGGTCAATTTTATTTTTTAATCATTCTGCAACATCTTTTCTGATTTCATTTCTCATAGATGTAGATTCTTCACAGCCACGGGTATTGCTCATGTTCCACTACTTGAAGTTGTTTCTGTATTGCGATCTCTTTGTAGTGCTCATTTGTGGAGCATCATAACTACAAAATTGTATACCAGCACCATGCATCTTTATTATCCTGGTTGGTGTTGACAATGATGAAGTAAGCACCAATCGCATCTACAATGTTATACATATAATGTATTTCAAGTGCATGTTATTCTAAATCAAGTTGAGCCGAATCAATTTGTTTTATTTTTTTGTTTTTTTATTTTTTTTTTTGCTATTAAATGAGCAATGATATTAGTGAGTAGAATAATACATATTGAAAAATGAGCTTGTGATTTAAGAATTCATACATCTATTGGTCGAAAAAATGGATTGTCATTTTGGGAATGTGGTAGGGTTGAACTGCAACACGATGAACTTATCTGCTTCATTGTTCAATTCTTCACGTGAAGTAAATTAACTTAGTTTTTTTTTTGAATTGTGATTTCTTAATGATCAGTGTGAGCTTGACATCATGTTCCATTTCAAAAAGGGACATTTTATGTTGGACGAGATGGTCACGAATGGTACATTGTGGAGATGAACAAGTCTAACATCCTCAACCCAATCCAGCTGATGGAGAAATTATTATGATAATGATTTACATGTTTTATGTAGATGGAAGTATTTGCCTGGATATTTTACAGAATCAATTGAGTCCCATATATGATGTTGCTACATTACTTCTATGCAGGTTCAACTTTTTTGTGAATCTTTTTAATATGCTGAAATTCTTTTGTGTTTTATCATCAATAAATTCAATTTCAAATAACATATTCTGAATTTTTTCTTTTATCATCAATGGGTGGCCCAATCAAACCCTGAATTGGCTGCATGCCTGCATTTTCATCACAATTTGTTCTATCTAAATAATCAGAAGCTTGCTAGATTATCTTTTAAATCGTCAATAGGAGGATATTTTACTCGGTACACAAGGCATGTACCTCCTTTTTGAACTAGGCTAGGTGACTTGAGCTTGGCCCAAGGCATGGCACTGAATGGCATGGTCCATAGATGTGTTTTTTTAATAATGTTATTTATTAATGGGGTGAAGAATGCAAGTACTCTATTCTTGAATTTGTTTCTATTATTGGGCTGAGTTCTGACAACAAGAGTGACAAGTTAATGTCATTGTCGCAAAGGCTAATAAATATATGTATCTTTTATTTGTAAGGTGTTTGATTTCTCCCATAGGTTATGAACATAAATAAAATCTAATGATTGTTGGATTTGTTTTAAAATGAAAAAAAATTAAAGAAATTATCTTTTAATCTTAAACATTTATAATTTTCCATATTAAAATTATAATTGTATTTTTCTTTTAAAATATTACAATTATTTTATAATAGTGAGTGGTAAGTATTCTTTATTTATTTTTTTATATCATTTAAATAATACATCATGTCAGAGTTGAAACTATATTATTGATTATGACTATGAGTACTCAATGTTGATGGATGAATATTTTAGTTGGTTTTGTGGACTTGTTGGGTATATTGATTGAATGCGTGTGCGTGTGTGTGTGTGTGTGTGTGTGTGTGTGTGTGTGTGTGCGTGTGTGTGTGTGTATTTGATCAAGTTTTTTTTCTAGTATAAAGTAAATAAAAAACAAACTAAAAATTTTATAAACTAAATAAAATAAAAAATATGTAATATTAAAATAATGTAAACTTAAATATAGATAAAATCTGATTGAAAAGTTTGAGATTGAGTTATATATTAGTCACATAAGTCTACCTCAGCTTTTGCATATAAAAAATATAATAATAGATGAATATTTGCAACATGAATTTATTTTAAGATAATTAAAAATAAAAATTTTAAAAATGTTGATAATAAAATGTATATTATAAAAAAATATCTACTTGTCAGAATACTGATGGTATTAGATAATCTTAGGAGATAATTCAAACAATGCATAAATATATATGATTCATTGAATCTTAGATAGATTTAAAGAACATGAGCAGTAAAATTTTTGAATATGGATCAAACCTCATATTTATTTATCCAATTCATTTATCATTATTAAGTTGTAAGAAAAAGCATGATTAAGTATATTGCTAATGTATATTTTTTTTATTAGATTTTTAAAATGGTAAAACAAATAATAATTAATAATCTTTATAGTGTAGAGTGGAGTGGTCAATGAAGATAATGTATTCACATACATTATCAAAAATATAATACATAAATATGTATTATATGTTTTTATGCATAAATGTCATGCATTGTTTACTTTTGCTAATCTATGAATAATCACTCATATTTTCAAACCCTTAATTACTTTTGCGTTATTAAAAAAATTCAAAAAAAAAAATATAATACATAAATATCATGCATATACATGTTTTTATGCATACCAGCTATGCATAAATATGTTTTTATGCATACCATATATGCATAAACTTGTTTTACTGCATACTAAGGTATGCATAAACATCTTTTTATTCATACCAGCTATGCATGAACTTGTTTTTCTGCATTCCAAGTTATGCACAAACTTGTTTTTTTGCATAACAAGCTTTTTGCATAAAACTCAGTTCATGCATATTTCAGTATGCAAAAAAAAAAAAAAAACTTGTTTATGCATAGTTTGATATGCATAAAAATTCATTATGCACATAAATTTATTATGCACATAAAAATTTGTTATGCACATAATCACATAAATGAGTTTTTATGCCCAAATGAGCCATGGTTGTAAATGAAATTTTATGTGCATGAGTTTTTATGCATAAAAATTTATAATGCAAAAACATGTTTACTCATAAATGAGTTTTTATGCATGCCAAACTATGTTAACTTAATTTTATGCATAAATGAGTTGTACAATCCAAACTATGTATAAACTTGATTTCATGCATAATTGAGTTTATGCATAAATGAGTTTGTGTTTATGCATAAACATGAATATAAATGAGTTAACGCATAAATGCATATGGTGTCATGCAAAAACTCATTTTTATGCAGATCTATGCATAAACTTGTTATGCACATTAACTTGTTGTGCATAAATGCATAAAAGGGTTTATGTGCATAACATGTTTTATGCTTAACAGCTCATTAAGCAGAAATGCAAAAACTAGTTTAGGCATATATGAGTTTTTATGCGTACTTAACTTTGCATAAACTTGGCTTATGCATAAATGCATAAGCTCATCATGCATAAACTCCTTTTTATGCATGTTTATGCATAGATGCATAATTGAGCTCATCCATAAATTGCGAAATGCATTAAAACAAGTTTGTGCATAAATTCATGCATTACATTTTATTGACTTTTTTAAATAATGGAAGGGGTAAGAATAAATTAAATATGATTTCTTAGATAAAATATTTTATATTTTATATATCTGTCACATAATAAATTAAATAATTAGTAGGAATAGTTTCTTAGGCAAGAATGTCATGTCATAATTATCCCTTTATATAATTATTCCAAAAAATATAGGATTTCATGAGATTTTTTATTTTTATCATTTTGTCATAAAATTGTGTCTATTGAATGTCTTTAGCAAATATGAAATATAAAATAAAATATATAGTATAATATTAATAATATATCAAATAATTGTGTTATTATAAGTATGTTCTTAAGAATTATTAAAAATAATTTTTTTGATGTGATTTTTCATATTATATATGTGTCATATAATCAATTTAATAATGTAGATTGACTTAACTAGTTTTCTCCTTATTATAATATATATATAATTTATGAAAATATATGAAAATATTTAGAAGATTATGAGAGTTTTATATTTTATGTAAGTAAGGTGTCCTAAAAGTTCTAAGTGGATGTTAGGTATCATTGAAAAGACATATACTTTTTGTTGGATTCAAGTATTGGTTACTAATTTGTGATATATGATCAAATTTATAATAAAATTAATAAAATAATAATTAATAATTTGATTGAGTTATAGAAATTTATTTTTAAAATTTTTTATGATACAATGAACCTGTACTTACTTATATATACTCTTACAAATTATATTATATTTAGGTATATATGTAATATTAATTCTTTTTAATAAATATAATTATCACTCAATTTTGTCATAACTATTAAGATTGAAAGTAAATATTTAAAATATTATTTTTTAAATATAATATCTTTATTACTTGGCATATTGTATGAATACTAATGTAAAGATGAAAGATATAAAAAATATTATTAAATACATATTCATCTGTATTAATTAATTATAAAAATTTGAGTAGAATTTATGAATTTAGATAATTTATTTAAAATTATAAAGATAAGTATAAAATAATTATTGTGAACTTTCAAGTATGAAGATTAATATCATATTTAGAGATAATTTTTTGATTCAGTTATTTGAAAGCAAATGATGAGGATGTTCATTGAAATTAGTAAATTACTGAAAGAACTTTATTATTATGTATTATTATAGTTTATTTAAAAGTGATATGAAAAATTAATATGTTGAGCATGACATTCTTCTTATGAGCGATTGATTTATTGTCCTTTCTAATATCTAGTATAATATCATAATTTATTTTTGTTATGATTATGAATATGATTTGAGATAGAATCATAGTTGTTAAATCGAGATTTGAATTAAAAATTGGAATGATTGATTAGTAAATCACGAATCGAATCAAATTGTAAATTAAATTTTTTGTGATTTTTTTTACGTTAATTAATTCATAGTTCTTATCGTCGGTTATTTTTGTTTGGTATTTTAGTTTTTATTTTTATGATTTTTTTGGTATTTTATTATTTTTTACGTTAAATTCATAATATTAAAGGTTTGAGTTATTTGTTTTTATGTTAAATAATTACTTGATAATTAGTATAAAAAAAATATGTGATTCAGTGATTTAGTTTTTAATTAACAAATGATTTTTATTCTTTTAAAGAGCTGAATTATTTACTCTTTTAATCGTTAATTAAATCGTGAATCATATGATTTTGATAATAGTGGATAAAAGAATAACATTATTATCAAATATTATTGAAATTGTCATGTTTAAAAGATTGAGAATATTTATGATTGAATTTTAATGATAAAATAAAAGAGCTACAAGTGGATGTTAAAATATACAAATATAATGATCCTAACTAGATGGACTAACCTTAGTTTAGCATACATTTCTTTAGATTTTTCTTTTTTCAGATTTATATTTTTAGTTGTGTGTTTTTTTTAATATTGTCTTGTGATGATACGTTCGAGCAAGCATGCTACCTACATTATTTGTGGTAGGTAGTTGAGGTTGCACTCTAATTCTACTTATTGTTTGGTGATAGGGCTTAGGCCAGTTGCAATTTGTTGCCCATGATAGTAAATCCAGGCTAGTCTGGGTTAGCGGTAGGCTGGGACATGTACTAGATTCTCCCTTGCTTGGTCATGTTGGTTTTACCTGACATGAATCTAATCTGTATGGCTTAGTGAGTCCATCGAGCTTTAATTACCTACATCCTTTGGTAATGTGTTGTGGTTGACAGGGAGCAATGTATTGACCAAGCTTATAAAATCTGGGCCATGTTGGTCCATTATGATCTAGCTGATGATTCTACATCAGAGTTTAATATTTTGATAGTATTACTACTACTACTACTACTACTACTATTACTACTACTACTACTACTACTACTACTACTACTACTACTACTACTACTACTACTACTACTACTACTACTACTACTACTACTACTACTACTACTACTACTACTACTACTACTACTACTACTACTACTACTACTACTACTACTACTACTACTACTACTACTACTACTACTACTACTACTACTACTACTACTACTACTACTACTACTACTACTACTACTACTACTACTACTACTACTACTACTACTACTACTACTACTACTACTACTACTACTACTACTACTACTACTACTACTACTACTACTACTACTACTAATAATACTTCTTCTTCTTCTTGTTTGGTAAATTGTCTCCAAATGGTTGGTAAATACCTACAAAATCGTGACCAAAAATGACAAAATTTTTAATATCATTTGTCGGTAAATGGTCTCCAAAAGTATTACCGACCTTTTCGAGACTATTTACCGACCAATGATGTTAAAAAATTTTGGGTGTTTTTGGTCTCAATTTGCTCGGTAAATTAATTTTTAAATATTTTTTTGCCATTTTGAGTTTGTTATCTTGCTATTTTATACATATATATATATTACGAAACAAAAGAAAGTACAATAGTGCATGCATATTATATAAAGATAGTAAAAAATAATTTAAAACAAACAAACTAATATATATACTGCATATATATAGTAAATAAGTCAAGAGAAAATAAAAATATGAATTCTCAAATCCATGTTTTATAATAAAAAGTGTGTAATACTATCAATCATCCAACCTAGTCTCATAATCGTGATGCTGCAATGTATCTGATCTGTATGGTGAGATGTCGGGTACTGGTGTAGAGCTGCCTGATGCTGCTAATCCTTATGTGGTTGCTGTAGGTGCTGCTCTAGGTGCTGGAGTAGATGCTATAGCTGTAGCATTACGCAGAACAATCCGAGGTATATCATCAGGGTTGAACTATTGTCCTCCTTTCTGAAACTTCTTTGTATGCCAGTCAAAATCCAGACACAACTTATTATATGGTATATATGTACATATACATATATACTGATATATATTTATAAGTATTTACATAAAGTAGAGCTGAAACACCTATTATGGAGCATGAACATTAAACAGCTAGATATTCTATCATAAGCATAAAAGAATAGGAACAAACATCTTAAACAGTGCTTCAAAAATCATCTTTATTTGTTTGAAATTGCAATTAACTTACAAACACAAAGCACAATAAATTTGCAACTAGATTTTATAGGATGTAAGTTCAATACATACACACATACATACAGTGCATAAAGTATAATCTATCCAAGAAATTGATGTTGCTTTCTCTCCCCATGTTCCTCCAGTCACCATCTTTCTGCTGCGACAATGTTGTTTTAGTCGTCGTGCGTCATGTCTAATGAAAAATTCATTCTCTTCTGTAAGCTTCGTATGGAAAACATTACAATATCATATCTGTACGAAAATTAAACAAGTCAATCAAATCAAAAAAAAATAAATAAATAAAGGTTCTATTTTGATAAATATATAATACTAAAGTATATATGTACATATATACTACAATATTTATGTACATATATTCTAGTGTATACATATACACTGCAATATATGTACATATACACTACAATATATATGTACATATACTATAATGTATATATGTACATATACTGAGTATTTATTTGTACATATAAATAGAGGTGTCAAATAGGACGTACTAGGTCGGCCTGGTACATTTTTAGCCGGCACGACCATGCTTTTGTGATGGGCCAGGCATGACACAGTTACAATATCATGTCGTGCCTGGCCCAGCAAGATTCTGTGGAGGTTAGCCCTGCACGGGCTTGCGGCACGAATCTACTGGGTTTAGCCCAGTCGGGTCGAACCCCTAAAATAAAAAAATTAGGATTTTGACATGCGTCGTAATGCCGCCACACCACGGAACCACGTGCCATTGCACTGCCGCACCGCCGAAACCCTCATTTAAAAAAATAGGGTTTCTTGACTCGTGCTGAGGTACCATGCCAACGGGCCATGGTACCGTGTTGGGCCAGACACGGCACGGTTGGTGCCGTGGACACGCACGACACGGGCACGAAAAATTTTCTTGTTGTGCCGGCCCAGGCACGATCGAATCATGCCGTGCATCGTGCCGGCCCGGCCCAGTTGACACCTCTACCTATAAATGTGTACATATACTATAGTGTATATGTACATATATACTGGTATATTTGTACAATTATTTATATGTACATATATGCTCAGTATATGTACATATACACTATAGTGCATATGTATATATATACAAGTGTATACATATGCACTATAGTATATATGTATACACTGGTATGTAGTGTACATATACAACAGACCCATAGCATCACAAACTATTTTATGGTATGTAGTGTGATTCATATTATCCGAGACCATCTGATCATTTTCACTTACTGACACCCGTACTGAACTTGAACACCTTTCGTGGACTTGCTTCTCATCATGGTATATCCAAACATAGTAATCCAACACAAAACCATTTCTATAAAAATGCACCTTCACAGTCTTAACATTCAAAAACTTTTTATTCTGACATATTACTAAGGTGCAAGGATACCTTATAGCTATGTCACCATTCACACACTCAGGATGTCTCAGAGCAAACTCAACAAATTCATCAATTTTATCCCCCCATTCATTAGAGAACATTTCATTCACTATTTGACCCTCGTACATCCATTCACGAATGTATTCCATAACTAGTCACAAAAAAATCAATTTAGTAAACAAATGCGATTGCCCTAAATTAATTTTATGTTCATTAACAATTTATTGTGGTTCCGATAAAGTTTTGTGGTGTGTGTGATGTGCAACCTACTACACATCCACCTCCACCCGTCCAACAATTATTTTCTCTTCAATAGGTTTGGTCCTAATCCATAATGGAGCATTAACATCTAACAGCTAGAAATTTTGTCATAACATAAAAAAAAGAGATCAAACACATTAACCAGGGCTGCAAAAATCATCTTTGTTTATTCAAAATTACGTTGAACCTGGAAACACAAAGCACATGAAATTTGCAACTAAATTTTACAAGATGAAAGTTCAATACATACATACATGGATACATACCTACGTGGATAAATACATATATATATATGACCTTTTTCTCTTCTAATAGATGCAAATTGTAATAGAAAAATAAAAACTTTTTTATAACTTATTAATCTTAACACATTATACCTAATTTGAATACCAAACAAAGTTTTTCAATCAACTATAAATTATTTTCCCATTCGTTGCATCTTAACACATAATGAGAAGTTATATTTAATTATAACTTTTATATATATAGTTATATGTTATTATACATATAGTATATATAGTTATAAATAATTATATATAATTAAACATATAGGTATATATTGATATATTCATACAAGTAATTATAAGTAATTATACATAAATGTATACAAAGTTATAAACAAATATATAGATTTACATATATGTATAGATATATGTATAAATAGTTAGATATATAGTTTTATTTAATTATATAGACTTTATATAGTTATACAAATATTTATATATAGTTATACAAACAAATTTAACATAATGTTGTATGTTGTTATACATGTAATTATAAATATAGTTACACATATAGTTAAACTTATATTTATACATGTAGGTATATATATTTGTTCATTTAATTTTATATATTTATACATATTGTTATGTATAGGTATAGATATAAAATACTTTTTTATATACTAATATATACAAATATATATTAAAAATAAGTTGTAAATTATATATTTAAATATAGTTATGTATAAAGCTTTTATAGTTATACATATAGTAAGATACGATTATTTATAGTTATATATTTTTATACATATAATATAAATATTTATAAATAGTTATATAAAACTAAACAAATAGTTATATATAGATATACTAATACAAATAGTTATAAGTAGTTATAAATAAATGTATATAAAATTATAAACACATATATAGATTTATATTTATGCATACATATATGTATACATAGTTACAAATATAATTATATTTAATTATATAAAGTTTTATATAGTTATACACATATATATAAATAGTTATACACATTTAGTTGAACATAATGTTGTATGTTATTATACAGTAATTATAAAAATAGTTACACGTGGTTATACATATAGTTACACATATGGTTATACTTATATTTATACATGTAGGTATAAATATGTTTTCATTTAATTTTATATATTTATACATATAGTTATGTATAGGTATAGATATAGTAAAATACTTTTTTATATACTAATATATACAAATATATATTAAATATAAGTTGTAAATTTAATATTTAAATATAATTATGTATAAAGCTTTTATTGTTATATATATAGTAAGATACAATTATTTAAAGTTTTATATTATTATACATATAATATATATAATTATAAATAATTATATATAATTAAACATATAGTTATATATAGATATATTCATACAAGTAGTTATAAGTAGTTATTCATAAATATATACAATGTTATAAACAAATATTTTGATTTAATTATATGAATACATATATGTATATATAGTTACAAATATAGTTATATATAATTATATAGAGTGTTACATAGTAATACAAATATTTATATATAGTTATACACATATAGTCATAAATATGTATGTAGTTAAAGAGATAATTATATATAACATTTATATACTTATAAATTTAGGAAAATACAATTATATATAGTTATATATTATTATACATTTAGGAAAATACAATTATATATAGTTATATATTATTATACATATAGTATATTTTGTTAGAAATATAGTTATATAGAATTATACATATAGTTATACATTATTATATACTTAAAAATTAGTTATGTATAGTTATAAATATAGTTATAAAAAAAGTTTACTTAATTATTAATATAGTTATAAATACTTTTATATATAATGGCATATGATTATTTATTTAAACAAGTGTTTAGATATAATATTTGTAATTAAAATATATTTATAAATGTTACTTATATATAATTATATATATGTATCACTTTTATAAATAATATATAGTATATATGTCACATTTATATAAACATTATAAATATTTTATATTTATATAAAAATAAATATGTAATATAAATGATTACAAAATTGTATAAATATTTTATGTTAAATAATTGTTATATAAAAAATTATATAAATGGATAGTTTTATGTAAATGTTGTATAGATATTTATAATCATTAATACAGATGAAAAAATATTTATATATAATATTATATGTTCATATAAACATATCAGTGTTTATATATAATGTAATACATTTATATAAATTAAAGTATAGACATTTATATATAATGTCATATGATTATATAAATGTATAAAACTTTATATTTATTGTTACATGTTTATAATTTATTTTGAGACAACAAACATAAAACCCATTAACATTAAGTTAAATTTTTCTTAAGTTACAGAAGCAGAAAACATCAAACATTATATATTTTCTTAAGTTATAGAAGGAGAGAACAAAATGCAAACATTTAGTATTTGAAATCAATAAACCACTAAAAATTTAAACAATAGAAGAACAAAGATTACACTGACAAATTATTGTTTCATTAATCATGTAGAGTCAAAATCATATAAGTGATATGAAAAGAGAAAGAAAAAGCAAGAAAATCGGGCAAAAATTAAAAAAAGTTAATATCTGAATATTATGTAAAAACAAAAACCTGCTAGTGCTAATCAAATTCAGAGAGATGGAGATATGTAAATAGCATTCCAAAGGAGAAGAACAAAGATAATATTACCTGGTAACAAGAAGAGACTAATTTATCTAGGTTGCTTCCGTGTAGTCGCTTTTCGCCTCTCGTTGAACATTGAAAGATAGAAATTTTGCTAAGTGTTAATGACTTAGCGAATTTTTTTTTCAATAAAAAGCTTATATAAATACTAAACCTCATGTAAAAATATAATAATAAAACAATAAAATAAGACAAAAAATAAATTTAAAAAAAAATAAATAATTTAAATAAAATATTTGAAATAGATTTTTATTTAACCATATATGTTATTATTTAATAAATTAATAAAAAAATAGTATATGGTAATAAAGTATTCATATATATATATATATATATATATATATATATATATATTATTTATTTATTTATTTAT
>JAREIK010002295.1:33242-79032 GCA_029783825.1 Sapria himalayana | reverse complement strand
ATAGACAGATAAATTTTTTGATAGACAAATAAGATAGATAGACAGATAGAGAAAAAATAATAGAAAGATGGACAATAGATAGATTAAATAGATAAATAGTTAAATAGATTAAAAATAGTTAGCCAAATAGATAAAAAGATAGATAGATAGATAGGTAGGTAGACAGACAGACAGATAGACATATAGATAGATATATGATAAATTGCAAGTTAAATAGCTAAATAGACAAATAATAGATTCACCGATAGAATGATAGATAATAAAATAGCTAGATAGATAGAGAGAAAGATAGTTAGAAAGCTAGATAGAAAGACAACAAATAGATAGATAGACAAATCAATAGATAGGTAGATTTGAAGATATTTAGAAAAATAGATAGATAGACAAATAGAAAGATAGATATATAGAAGATAGACAGATAGTTATATAGAAAATAGACTGAAATAAAATATATAGATAAATAGATAGACAGATAGACAAATACATAAATAAATAGATAAATAGATAGATAAACATATATATAAATAGACAGACTGACTGATACATAGATAGATAAATAAATAAATATACTCAAAAATAGATAGACCGATGAACAAATAGAAAGAAAGTATATATATATATTAGATTGAACATAGAGAGATGAATAGATAGACTTATAGAAAGATAGTTAGATATTTAGATAGTTCATTTGACATATAGATATATTGATAGATTGATAGATTTATAAATAAAAGATAGATACAGATTGACAGAAAGACAAATAGACATCTACACAAAGAGAGATATAAATAGATAGACATATAGATAAATAGACACATATATAGATAGATAGATACATATATAGATAAATAGATAGATAACCATATAGATTGACACAGATAGATATGGACAGATTGATATGTAGAGATATAAAAAGATGGATTATTAAAAAAATAATCAAATATATAGATAGGCAAATAAACTGATACACGTAGAAATAGATAGGCCTATAGGCAGATAAAAAGATAACTAGAAAGATAGATAGACAAATAGAAAGCTATACAAATTGTGAGATATATTGATAGACTAATAGGCTAATTGATAGCAAGATAGTTATATAATTAGATAGATAGATAGATAGATCAGTAGACTGATAAATAAATATATAGCTAGTAAGATAGTTAGAGAGAAACATAGATAAATACAATGATAGATAGATAGATAAATAGATAGATTGAAGGATAGATAGATAGACAGATATATAGATAGATAGATATATAGATAGATAAACAGATAGTGTATTTGATAGATAGTTAGATAGATAGATACATATACAAATAGATAGATATATAAATAGACACATATATAGATAGATAAATAGATAGGCACATAGATAGATACTCAAATATTTAGATAGATGAATATATAGATAAAAAATAGACTGATTAACAAAGAGGTAGATAGATTGAAATATAAATAGATACATAAATAGAATAATAGATAGGTAGACAAATAGACAAATTGAATGATAAATAGCCAGATAGACAAATGGATATATAAATAGATAGATAGATTGATCGATAGAAAGATAGATAGTTAGATAGTTACATAGATATATAGATAGACATATAGACTTTTAGATAAATAAATAATCATATACATATATAGTCAGATAAGCAAATAGATAGACATATTGATATAGATATATATATATATATATATATATATATATATATATATATATGTGTGTGTGTGTGTGTGTGTGTGTGTGTGTGTGTGTGTGTGTGTGTGTGTGTGTGTGTAAATATATATATTGATATATAAATAGATAGAAAGGTACACATAGAGGTAGATAGACAAATAGATAGGAAGATAAATAGATTGACAAACAAATAGGAAAATAGATAGACAGATAAATAAATATATAGATAGATAGATAGATAAGCAAATAGACTGCTAGAGAGATAGACATATAGATAGATTGATAGATCAATAGATAGTTAGATAGATAGATAGACATTTAGACACATAGACACATTAATAAATAGATAAATAGATATATAGATAGATAGACTCATAAACACAAAGATACATTGACTAATACAATGATTCAAAGATGGAAAAATACACTCATAGACTACTAGACAGAGAAACAAATAGATAAATATATAGATTGACACATAGATTGAAAGATAGATAATATATATATATATATATATATATATATATATATATATATATAATAAATTGTCTCAGAAAAATAAATAAATAGACAAATAGGCAAATACACAGATAGATATATAGATAGATAGATAAATAGATAGTAAGATAAATAGACAGATAGATATATAGATAGATAGATAGATAGACATGTAGTCAAATAGATACATGGATATATAGATAGTAGATATAAAGATATATATAAATAGATATAAAATTAGATAGATAAATATAAAGTTAGATTGACAGATAGACACATACACATATTTACCATTTTATAGATTGATATTTTGATAGATAGATAGATAAATAGATAGATAGATAGATAGAAAAAAAAGATAGAATGATAGAAAGATTGATAAATATACAAATATATAGATAGACAAATAGACATGTAGAAAAATATACAGATAGATAAATAGTTAGACAGATCGATAGATAAACAAATAGAAAGATAGAGAAATAGGTAGATAGATAGATAGGCATATAGCTAGATTGCCAAAAAGTCTAAAAGAGAAATATATAGATAGATATATAGATAGATAGATATATATACAATTAGATAGATAGATAGACAGATAGATATATACATAGATAGATAGACACATATAGAGATGGATAGTTAGGTAGATAGAGATATAGAAAGATAGACTAATAGAAAAATACTTAGATAGATAGATAGATAAAAAAAAGATGTACATATATATAGATAATTAGATATCAATATTTATAGATAAATATATCTATAAATAAAATGATAAATAGAGATTTGCATACATAGATATACAAAAGATATAGATAGCCAAATACACAAATAGATAGATAGACACTTAGATAGATAAATAGATAGATAGATAGATAAATAAATATATATGCAAATAGACAAATAGATAGATAGTCAAATATATAGATATATAGATTGATAGGTAGATAAATATATAGAAAGATAGATAGAAAGATAGATATATAGATAGATATATAGATAGATATATAGATAGATATACAGATAGATAGATAGAAAGTTAAATAGATAGATAGATAGCTAGAAAAATAGAAAGGTAGACAAATAGATAGATAAGGAAATAGATAGAAAGATAGATAGATAGATAGATAGATATATAACTAGACAAATATACAGATTGATTATTAGATAGATAGATAGAAAGACAGTTAGATAGTTTGATAGATAAATAAATTGACAAATAGATAGTTTGATAGATATACTCAAAGAAAGAGAAAATTAAATTGTTACATAGATAGATAAATAGATAGATAGACATATAGATATTTGGATAAATAAATAAATAAAAAGATAAATATATATAGAGAGAAAGACAAATAAATTGGTAGATAGATAGATGTATATATAGATAGATAGATAGATAGACAAATAGATAACTAGATTGAAAGACAAACAGATAGATAGATAGATAGATAGGCAAATAGACATGTAGATAAATAAAAATAAAGATAGATAGATAGAATGATAAACAAATAGACTGATAGACAATAGACTGATAGATATCTAGAGAGATAGCTAGATAGACAGATAGAAAGATAGATAGATAGCTAGAGAGAAAAATAGATAGATAGGTAATTAGATATATACATAGATAGATAGACATGTAGACACATAGATAGATAGATAGATAGATATACATATAGACACATAGACACAAAGATATATAGACTAATAGATAGATTCATAGATAGAAAAATAGACTTCTACACAATAACATGAAATACAAATAGATAATAAACTAATTAGATAAATATATTTGTCTGTCTATTTGTTTGTCTGTCTATCAATCTATTTGTCAATTTGTTTGTTTGTCTATTTTTTTATCTATTTATCTATCTACATGTTAATCTATATGACTATCTATCTCTATATGGATCTATCTATCTATCTATCAGTCTATATATATATATATATCTATCTATCTTAATATCTCTCTATTTATTATCTATAAATATATATACATATCTCTCTATATCTATTTATCTATTTACCTACCTATATGTCTATTTATTTTTATATCTATCTATCCATCCATTAATCTATCAATATATATATATATATATATATATATCTGTCTGTTTATCTATTTGTTTGTCTGTTTGTCTATATATATATCTCAATCTATTTGTCTACCTATCTTCATGACTATGTGCCTGCCTGTCTGTCTATCTTTCTCTCTGTGTGTCAGTCATAATGTCTATCTATCTATTTGTTTATCTATTTGTATATATGTCAGTGCTTATATCTGTCTATCTATCTATCTAACTATCAATATATCTATCTATCTATCTATATATCTCTCTCTATCTAATTTTATATATATATATATATATATAATATATATATATATATCTATCTATCTTTCTATCTAACTATATATCTATCTTTCTATCTATCTCTTTATCTATCTATCTATCTATATATTTGTATGTGTATCTATATGTCTATCTATTTGTCTATCTATATATCCATTTATGTATCAGTCTATTAGTCTATCTATCTATCTATTTGTCTAATAATTTATCGATCGATCTATCTATCTATATATTTATCTATGTATCTATATATCTATCTATCATTCTATCAATCTATCTATATATCTCTCTATCAATCTATCTATCAGTCTATCAATTGGTCTATCTATCAGTCTATCAATTTGTCTATCAATTTGTCTATCAATCTATCTATCAATCTGTCTACAATCTATGTATCAATTAATCTTTCTATAGATAGATAGATAGTAGATATAGATAGATATATTGTTAGATAGAAAGATATATAGATATATAGATAGATCGATAGATAGATAGATAGATAGATATATAAATAGATAGATATATTAATAGATAGACAAGTAGATTGACCTACAAATAGGCAGATAGATAGAAATATATATATATACATATTAGATAGACAACTAGATAGAGAGACATATATATAATTAGACAGATATATTGATAGATAGGTAGTGATTTATACAACTATATAGATAAACATATAAATAGAAAGAAAAATAGATAGACAGATAGATAAATAGATAGATAGAAGATAGGTAGATAAATAGGTAGAAATGTAGATAGGATTATAAATATATTGGTAGATAGATAGATAACTAGATAAGAAGATAGATAGATAGATATATATATATATATATATGTATAGACATATATATAGATAGATAGACATACAAATATATAGATAAAAAGATAGATATATATAAAGAAAGACAAATAAATAGACATACATATAGATAGATAGACAAATAGACATATCTATAGATAGACATATAGATAGATCAAAAGATAAATAAATAGATAAAAAGATAGAATGAGACAAAGATAAATATATAGATAGATAGATTAATAGATAGATAGATAGAGAGATGATAGATAGACAGCTAGATAGAAGATACACATAGAGATAAATAGATTGATAAAAAATAGATAGACAAATAGACCGATATATAGAAAGATAGATATAAAGATAGACAGACATATAGACAGGTTGATAGATAGATAGATAGACAGATAGATAGATAAATAGATAGATGAACATATAATCATACAGATAGATAGAAAGATAAACAGACATATAGACAGATAGATGGACAGATAAATAAATAGATATATAGATAGATAGATAGACTAACTGATAGAAAGACAAAAATACAAGTAGATAGATAGATAGACTGACTGATAGAAAGACAAAAAGACAAGTAGATAGATAGATAGATAGACAGATAGATAAATAAAAGATAGATAGTTAGGTGGATAGACTGACAGATAGATCGACAGATAGATAGATAGATAGATATATAGTCAACTAAATAGACAAATATATAGACAGACACATAGACAGACATATAGACAAATTGGTAGACAGACACATAAACAGATGGACAGATAAATAGATAGATTGACACATAGATTGACAAATAGATAGATAGATATATAGATAGACACATAGAATATAGATATACATATTTATAGATAGATAGTTAGATAAATAGATAGACAGATAGACTGACATATAGATAGATAGGCAGATACACACACACACACACACACATATATATATATATATATATATATTTTTATAGATAAATAGAAAAAAAGAGGGGCAAATAGATAGGCAAATAGACAGATAGATAAATAAATAAATAGACAGATAAATAGACAGATAGACAGATAGACAGACATACAGATAGACAAACAAATAGATAGATAGACATTCAGATAGATAAAAAGATAGATGGATAGATTGATAGATATATAGACATGTAGATATACATATAGATAAATAAATTGATATATAGATAGTTCGAAAAAGAGAATTATAGACATAAAGATAGATAGAGAGATTGAATGAAAGATAGAGAGACACATAGATAGGTAGATAGAAAGATAGATAGAAAGATAGATAGACACACATAGACAAATAAATATATAGTCAGATAGACAAATAAAGAGACAGACAATCAGATAGATAGATAGACAGATAAATAGAAAGACGTATAGACATACATATAGACATACAGATAGATCCACAAAAATGTCTGTTTGTTATGTGTTAGTTTACCCCCAGGTTATCACACTCGGAGGATCATGCTTTGGCAATGGCCTTTTCTGTGGCATGATGGGCCGCAGAAGTGCCTTTATTGCTCATGAATGGCACTTATAGAATAACTATTCGGTCATACCTAGATTCCTCTATCCTTCAGTATCAATTACAGAGGTTGAATGGTCATGCTTCTCTGAAAGGCACTGCTGTGGTATATAAGTGCCATTCTATATTTCTATATTTCTATATTTCTATCAAATAGATAGAAATATAGAAAGATAGACAACTAGTTAGATAGAATGATGAACAAATAGTCAGATAGACTGATAAACATAAAGATAGATAGGTAGATAGATAAATTTTTAGACAGACATACATACATATAGATATAAAGATATGTAGATAGACATATATTTAGATATATAGATAGGCAGATAATAAATAGTCAAATAGATAGATAGATAGATAGATAGAAAAATAAATAGATACAATGATTGACAAAATGACAAACAGAAAGACAGATGGATAGATAGAAAAATAGATAGATAAATAGTAAGGTAGATAAATAGTTTGATTAATAGATAGATAGAAAGATAAATAGGCACATAGACTAATAGACGTATATATGAAAAGATAGAAGGAGAGATAGATTGACAAATAAAAAGATAGGCATACAGATAGATAGATACATAGTTAGATAGATATATAGATATATAGATTGATAGAGATGTATACAAATTGATAGATAGCCATAATAACAAAAAGATAGATAGACTACTATTCTAATAGATGATTAGAGAGAGAGATAGCGAGATAAATAGGTAAATAGATAGGTAGATAAACAAAAAGATAAATAGATAAATTAAAAAATAGATTGATAAAAGATTGACATATAAACAAATAAATAGATAGACATATAAACAAGTAAATAGAAAGATAAATAGAAACATATATAGATAGACAAATATACAAATAGACAGATAGGTAGATAGATACATTGATAGATAGATAGATATATTAATAGACTAGTAGATATGTAGATAAACACATAGAGACACATAGACAAGGATATACATAGACACATAGACACATAGAGACATTGACACGTAGACACTGACACATAGACACATAGACATAGTTAGTTAGATAGATACAAAGAGAGATAGATATACAGATATACAAATCGACATTTAGGTAGATAAACAATAGGCATATAGAAAGATAAAAATATATATAGATTAAAAAATAGATAGATAGTGTGATAGAAAGAAAGATAATTACATAGATTGATAGATGGTAGATAAGATTGATAAATAGACAAAGAGACCTAAATATCAATAGATAGATAGTTAGATAAATATATATAAGTGTGTGTGTGTGTGTGTGTAAAGATATACATATAGACAATTAGACAGATAGATAAATAAATAGACCAATATAAAAATAGTTTTATAGACAAATAGACAAATAGTCAGATAGATAGATAGATAGATAGATAGACAAATAGTTAGATATATAGATAGACAAATAGTTAGATAGATAGATATACAAATATATAGATATGCAGATAGAGAGATAGGTAGAGAGATAGTTACATATATACACACATATATAGATAAAGATAAGAAAGAAAGAAAGATAGATAGGCAGATATAAAAATAGATAGATAGATAGAAACCTAGATATATAGTTATATAGATATAAATAGAAACCTAGAAAGATTTATAAATAGACAAATAGACATATAAATATATAGATAGTTAGACATATAGTTAGATAAATAGATAAATAGATAGATATATAGATAGATAAGCAAATAGGCAAATAGATAGATAGACATATAGAAAAATAGATAAATATTTAGTTATATAGATAGACACCTTGCAATATATACAACTAAATAGATATATAGATAGATATATAGATAGATATATAGATAGATATATAGATAGACAAATAGATAGATATACAAATAGATAGATAGATAAATAGATACATACATAGGTAGATAGATAGATAGATAAATAGATTGAAAATAGATAGATAGACATTTAATAATATAGCTAGATAGATAAACAAATAGGTAAATCCATATATAGACAAATAGATAGATAGATAGATAGATATATAGATATGCAGATTTGCTGATAGATAGATAAACAGATAAATTGATATACAGATAGAAAGAGAGATAGACAAATAAACAGGCAGATAGATAGATACATAGAGAGGTAAATAGATAGATAGAGTGATAGACATATAGATTGAAAAAATGATAGAAATAGATAGATAGATAGATATATAGATAAATAGGTAGACAGATAGATAGAGAGATATAGATAGATAAATAGATTGATTGATTGACAAAAAAGGCAAATATATAGATAAGTAAAAAGATATATTGAAGATTAGATATAAAGAATGATAGATAGTTATATTCACTGATAGTTTAATAGACAAAAAGGGATTTAGATAGTTAGGGAAATAGATAAATAGAAAGACAAATAGATCGACAGATAGATAGATAAACAAAAAGATAGATAGATAGATATATATATATATATATATAGACAAATAGACACATAGATAGACGGATAAAAAGATTAATAGATAGATTCAAATATAAATAGATAGATAGTAAGATGAATAGATATTTAGATATTTAGATTGATAGAAAAACATATAGATAGATATACAAATAGATAAATAGATAGATAGACAAGTATAGAAATAGATAGATCGCCAAATAGACAAATAGATAGATATATAGATAGACATATAGATAGATAGACAAATAGACAGATAGAGATATAGACATATAGATAGATAGACAAATAGATAGATAGTTAGATTGAATAATAAATAGATAGATATATAGATATATTGATAAAAAAATTGAAAAATAAGAGGAAATATAGATAGATATATAGATTGATAGATACATATATAAATATATAGGCAAAAGATAGATAAATAGATAGACGTATACAAAGCTAGATAGATAGACAATAAGATAGACAGATAGATAGACAGATATATAGATAGATAGATAGATAGACAAACAAATAGATAGATAGAAAAACAGATAGATAGATAGATAGATAGATATCTAGATAGATATATAGACAAATAGATAGACAGACACATTGATAGATAGATAGATAGGCCAATAGACAAATAGAAAAATAGATAAATAAATAGATAGATTGACAAATAAAAAGTTAGATAAATAAATAGACAAATACAAACATAGATATATATAGAAATAGACAAATAGATAGATACACAGATAGATAGATAAAAAGAAAGATAAAAAGAAAGACAGATAGACAAAAAATTAGATAGAAAATAAATAGATAGAGAAGTTGCTGAATTTATAGATTGTTAAAAAAAATAGCTAGGTAGATTGATAGATTAATAGATAAATAAATATATAGATAGATAGATACACAAATATATATAAAGATAGATAGATATACAAATAATCATATAGATAGTTACATAGATTGATAGATTCACAGATAGATAGGTAAATAGATAGAAAAGTAGCCATATAGATCGATAGATATCTAGATAGACAGATTGATTGAAAGATTGTGATAGAAATAGATAGACACATATTCTAATAGATTTATATATTAAAAGATACATAGAGAGATATAAACAGAGATAGAAATAGACAAATAGATAGATAGATTAAGATATATTGATTGACATATAGAAAGATAGACATATAGATAGATTGACTAATAGTATAATAGATGAATAGAGTGATTGAAAGAAACAAATTTATAGATAGACAAATATAAAGATAGACATATACAAAGATTGATACATATATAGACAAAACAAAAAAATAGATAGATATACATATAGATAGATATACAAATAAATAGATATACACATAGTCAAGTAGATAGAAATATAAATATAAACAGACAGATATAGATATAGATAAATATACAGATAGGAAAATATATGATATATATGTAGATAAAAAAAAGAAGGAAAGATACATAGATAATTATATAGATAGCAGATAGATATATAGTAACATAGACACATAGACACATAGACATATAAACTAATTGTCACATAGATAGATAGAACCATCGACTCATAGATAGATTGATAGATAAAAAGATAGACTAATAGATAGATAGATAAACTAATAGATAGATAGATATATAGATTGACAGATATAAATACTGATAGATAGACTGATAGACTGATAGATAAATAGATAGATAGCTAGATATATTGATAAATAAATATACAAATAGACATATAGATAGATAGATAAATAGACAAATATATAGATTGATAGATATATAGATATACAAATAGATAGATAGATAAATAAATAGAAAAATAGATAAACAAATATATAGATAGAAAAATAGATAGATAGAAAAATAAATAAATAGTAAGATAAATAGATAGAAAATAGATAAATAGTTAGTTTTATAGATTGACAAATATTTAGATAGAAAGATATGTAAATAGATATATAGAAAGATACATACAAACATATAAAGATAGATAGAGAGATAAAAATATAAATAGATAGATAAATAGATAGATAAATAGACAGATAGACAGACAGACAGACAATCTGATAGATAAATAGATAGATTGATTGATAGACATATAGAATGATAGATAAATCCATATATTTAAAGATAGGCAGATAGATAGATAGACAGATAGACAATATGTTTATTGACATATAGATAGATTAATAGATAGTCAGATAGAATATAAACAAAAAGATAAATATGCAGATAAGTAGATAATTACATTGACATATAGATAGATAAATAGATGATTAGATAAAAATATACATAGATAAATAGATATCTTGATAGTCAAATAGATAGATAGATAGATAGGTATATAGATAGATAGATAGTTAGTTAGTTAACTAGTTAAATAGATAGCTAGATAAACTTATTGATTGAAAGAAAATTAGATAGTTAGAAATATAGATAGATAGATAGATAGATCAATATATAGGCATATAAATAGCTAAATAGTTGACAATTAGACAAATAGATAGATACATAGATAGATAGATAGACAGATAGAATGAAATATAGTTACATAGATAAATAGATATGCAAATATAAAGATAGATAGATAAACTGATATAAATAGATAGATAGATAGTTTTATAGAAAGATAAACAGATAGATAGTTAAATAAATAGATAGATAGATTGATAAATATAAAAAAATAAAAATATATAGATAAGCAGATAGTTAGATCTATGGATAGATAGATAGATATATACATACATAGATATATAGATTAACTTATAGATAGATAGACAAAATCACAATTAGACAGTTAAGAGGAAGACATTTTGAAAGATAAATAGATCGACATATAAGTATATAAGCAAAAAGTTACATAGATAGATAAACATATAGAAATATAAATAAATAGATAGATAAACAGATAGACAGATAGATAGATATAAAGAAAGATAGATAGAGAGATAGATAGATAGACAGATAGATAGATTAATAGATAGATAGATAAATAGAAATATATAAAAGCATACAAAAACCATATGTAAATCTATATATTTGTTTATAACATTGTATATATTTATGTATAACTACATATAATTTCTTGTATGAATATATCTATATATAACTATATGTTTAACTATATATAACAGATTTATAACTATATATACTATATGTATAATAACATATAAATATATATATTTGCATCTTACTATATGTATAACTATAAAAACTTTTTACAATTAGATTAGGGATTAATCAGATATAATAATAAAAAAGTAAAATTTATGATTAATTAAAAAATTTATTTAAATATTAAGAAATTAAGTATTTTTGTTTAATGAAATTATGATTATGAAGTATCTAAAGATGATATCTTTTTAATTCAAACAAGTTAGAGATAAGTGATAGGTTGGTTTGTCGAATATGAGTCTTTATAACCTCTTAAAATACTTTGACATCAATTATTGTTCTACTTCTTTTAAAGGATATGAAGAATCTAGATGCATTGAGTTTGTAAAAATTATATAAAATTTTTTCGTGATATATAAAATGTTTCGTGATTTGCTGATCTTTACTATGTTTAGTGTATATTAAAATCTATCTTATTTATGATTGTGAATATTATTTTAGATAGGAAAATCAAATTATAATCAATATTATTAATAATTTTTTATGATAGAAAGATTAAGATAATACATAGATGAGCTTTCAAAATCAAATTAATACATTACAACAAAATACATATGATGATGTATATGAAAAAATTTAAAGTTGTACAAATCATAATAGTTAGATTGAAAAAGATTTTATAATTTTTATCATTTTATGACTTAATGATTTGTAATATTTTTTTTTGTTTTAGTTTTATTTTGAAAGATAATGGTACCATATTTTATTTTAATAAGTATTAATTATAATTTTAAATTAAATAATTTTTTTAATATTTTTTTTAATTCATAATTTTAATTTTTTTATATACTAGGTATGTATGTATATATTTTGTATTTACATTATGTATACATGTATCTACACAATAATTTATATCTATATACAATGTTTATCTGTATATATTCAATATGAGTGTATATACACATTGTATATACATTGTTTATACATTATGTATATATTTTGTATATTGTAATACACAATAATTATATTATGTGTATATATAGATACAAATGACAATTAACACATCTATGTTATGTATAATATATTGATATAATGCTGCCATCATGCTCAGCACTTGCTGCTTGCACACACTATCCAAGGGACATGGCCCATTGGAGTCCAGGGTCCAAAGCCTGGGCCCTTGTGAAGTGAACAAGGTACCATGGATAGGCCCTGACGAGGGCATGCCTGGCTTTCCTCGTTCAAACCTAGGCTATTCTAGGTTCGCCAAGTGCCAGGCCAGGCAATAGCCATTCTCATCACATTTGTTGGTAAAGATTTTAATTAGAACTATCTGGACTATCTTAATTTCTTTTTTCTATGAAGATTGAGGTGATGAATATATATAATAGTCATTATATTTATTGCACAATTTTAATTTATGTTTTTTTTACTTGTATATAGTCTATGTAGTGTAGTGCTTATATTGATGGCATGCTCCAAACACTTTTACTTTTGTTCTTTAAAAAAAATATCAGGTGTCTTGGCGTAGTGTCCAGCATGTTAGCTGAAATGATGGTGGTGGTGGTGGCATATTCACTTTTATTTCCCCCACTTTTATATCATGTTCAATAATATAAATACATGCGTTTAGGTGCCTCATTCCTAATGCAACCAAACCGAAATAAGAGACCAAGTACAAAGCCAAACAGAATAAGAAATACATGATGAAATTTATCTTCGAGAGCATGTTAGATTTATAAGATAGAAAGCATGTTGTGATTGAATTAGCATCAAGGTCATTGGAGATTGTATGATTTTGTTTTGGCACGTGTTGTTTTTTCGTTTTGTTTTGGAAGATACAAATTCAATTTTTCTGGGCATGTACTATTCTGATTTTCACTGGGTGACTTTTTTTATTTTCTATTTGTCAATTAGTTTTCGTAAAGTCTGAAGCCAATGCAATTTGTTAATGATACTAGGTTTCTTCTTACCATGCAGAGTTGGATGTTCTGGCAGTGCAATACTAGGCCTCATGTGCTATCTCTTGTGGTGTGATGATCTTTATTTCCAATCATGTGGTGCATGACATGCACTGTATATGTACAAATACTGAGTATATAAGTATGAATATACTTGGTATATAGATAAGTATATACTGAGTATATTTGTAGGTATATAATGAGTATGTACATAAGTGGGTGCATATATTTATTTGTAGACATGTATATATAGTCATACATACACGCCCATTCACATACACACATGCCCGCGCATTTGAATATATAATTGCTCAGGCTGGTCTGGTCATCATCAAGCATTACTTACCGATGCAGGTCATAAAAGTCATGAATATTAGACCTTTCCCAAGCTGTGGCATGAAGATATTTCTTATCTAGGCCAGCCAGGTAGCCATAGGTTGGTCTTAAATCTTTTACTAATTGTGTAGATATGTAATTATCACATGGTACAAAGCGTATGTATGAGGAAGTAAGTTTTCTTGTTGTAGGCACTGCAATGATAGGTTATAATTGTACTATGTATTAAGATGATGATAATGATGCTCGTGTAGTCTCGTGTAAGTTTATTATATCACACAAAACTATATTCAATTGGAAGGAAAAATGTATCATTACCTGATTTTTATAGCTACGAGTGCCAAGAGGAATATCGGGTCTTATTTAGGGAGAAGTAGCTCGCCGCTACGTCGATAAACTTGTTCAATCTCAAAAGGAGGGGTTGGTAGGGAAGTTCATCAGTCGATCATTATTTCCATTCCCACTTTTATTATCAGTGGTAGCTAGCGGCAGCAGCTACTGTGGCAGTGGCAGCAGCTACTACAGCAGCAGTAGCAGCAGCTACTACAGCAGCAGTAGCAGCAGGGGCAGCAACGGCAGCAATGACAGCAACGGCAGCAACGGCAGCAGCGGCAATAGCAATAGCAGGAGCAGCAGTAGTGGTGTTGGTAGGAACAGCATTAGCGACAGCTGTAGCAGGGATAGTGGAACAACAATGGTAGCAATGGCAGTAGTAGTAGGGGCAGCGGTAGTAGCAGCAGCATGAGCAATAGTTGCAGCTATGACGGCGGCAGCAACAGCAACACAAATGCTGTATATACGTATGTATATACACACATATTACTGAAATATTTGTACATATAATACGGTAGTAATATATGATAATATACACTACAAAATATATATGAACATATATACTATAGTATTATATATTTATCAAAACATAAATTTTTTTATTTGTTTTTTTTTATTTTATTCACTTATTTAAATTTTGTACTGATATGGTACCTCATTGTTCTCCATATGAAGTTTGTATAAGTGAGGGATTTTTTTACTAGACATGATACACCGTGACTCGGACAGCTTTGTAGCACCTGAAATATGGTGATCGGAGGAGCTGAGGATGAGAAAGCAACATCAATGCACATATAGATTATACTTTATGCACTATTGGTAGATACATTGATGTATAAGATGTAATAAAATTTTGTTATGTCATTGTTATAAATGTGTAAGACAGGGATTTCTTAGATTATAGTTTTTCAAAATTATTATTCTAATAATTTATTCATCATTTTGTGTTGCACTTTAGCATGGTGGAGTGCTCATTTTTTCAATGTTCAAGATTCCTATTTATATTTTCATGGTTACTGCTACAAATGATCAGTCTCAATTTCATCTGCTAGTTCTTTTGGTAGCTTGTCGAATCAGGCATGGCACTACAGAGCAACACCCTTATAAGCCTTGGGAATGATACAGAGTTCTGGTTACGGTGAGGCAAGATGTGAACTTTGATGCCCCAAGCCTGGCTCGTGGCTCATCTTCCAGGTTTTTCTCTACGATTTTTTAGAGATATTTTCCAAAATTTAAATAATCTTCATATTTCTTATTTAAGTTGATAACGAAGTTTTGTTCCACCTTTGTGAAGTATAAATGGAATAATACTAATTTGTTGTAGTTTTGTGTCATTTCAGGCTTTGTGATTATATATATGTACATATAATATTGTAGTATATACGTACATATATACTGTAGTATATAGGAAACTTTTAAAAAATATAATTAATATAAAATTTGAAATTTTTGAAATATAAGAAAAATATAAATTTTTTCATTAAAGTAAAAAAAAATAAATTAATATTTAAAAATAAATTAATATTTAAAAATAAAAAATTTATGTTTGCCCCTACTAAAATTTATAAGAATTAAACAATTGAGTAATATTTGTTCTATTAACTTTTAATATTCAGTCTTTATTAAAATAATTAATATAATTTTTTTAAATATCACTTTAAATACTTTTTTGAATTTTTAAAATTATAAATGATATCAAATAATATGAAATTTTATGCCCTTAAAATTATTACATATTATCTTCATAAAAATTAATATGATGAATTCTTAAATATTTATAACCATAAAATATAAAATTTATATTTTTTTATATTAAGAGTATTTTATAACACTTAGGAGAGTGGATAGAAGACAAATCTTCTTTTCATGTATGTCTTATTATATCAAGTTTGTTAATTTTATAGCTATTTGATATTTTTTTAGAAGGCTACACATATATATTTTATAAATTGTTTATATATTTATTATTAAATTAATATTATAATAAAAAATTGTAAGGTGAATATTTTTTATTTATACCTTGCTACATGCACATTAATTTAGTTGAAATACTTTTGATAATAAAGAAAATAAATGAGTCTTTTTGTATTATATATATATATTATATTATTTATTTAATGTATTTATAATTAAAAATATAAATATTTTGGAAATATATATAATTTGTTATTTAATGTTTATTTTGTCGAGACTAAGTCCTCCATCTTTCTCCCGACATTTTTGAAGATTAAGCGACGCAAGTCCTCTGCAGTCCTCCCTCTTTCTCTTGACACGGACACATCAAAACATATTTGAATTAAGCAATAATTTGTTTTTGATTTGAGGTACGTTTTCTACACTAATTATTCAACGATCATCTTAAATGCGTATTGATTCTGTTACATTTTTTTTTTGAAATTCTTCTTCTTTAATCGTATACATTAATTTAATAATACTTATTGTGATACATACCTAATGCATTTGTGTTGTGTTGGGTAGTAGGTATGCTAATATAAACTTAATTTAATTACACTTTTTTTTATACATATTCTGTTAATTTAATTATACTTTTTTTATAATACATATTCTGTTAATTTAATTATAATTGGATTGCTTATATAAACTTAATTGTATATAACACAAAATGGGTGTTTTGTGTTGGGCAGTGTGTATATAACACATAAATATATAAGTGTATTTTATTATATTTATAACTATAAAAATAGTTTACATAAACATAACTATATATAAATATAACAATATATATATATATATATATATATATATATATATATATATATATATATATATATATATCATAATTTTATATATGATACATTCAATATACATGTCATGTATTTCAGATATAATTAGTATAATACATATAACATTATATACATATTTTACATAAATAAAGATATATTGACTTTATGATTAAATTTTAATAATGTATATTTGAAATTTGTAAGTCATCATTATGAAATACACGTCTAATAAATTTTCATTATGAAAATATCAATTATTCCATAATGCCTTGCCTACCCAATAACTATAATTAAATTAATATCTGTAAACTATTCTTTATACATGACTTTATGTATATGGAAAACCACACACTCTTATAAAAATGTAAGAGTGTATTTAATATCTGTAAATTTAAAGTATAGTCACATTAATATATGTTAATGTCAAATTAATATCTGTAAATATTTGTTGATCGGTTTTAAATTAGTTCAAATAAAAATCTAATAGGCTTTATGTATACTGAAACTAAATTACAAGACATTTAAATACATGTATATATTTGAATATATTTTAATTACTATGTTTAATTAAATGCCGGATAGGCTCTCTTATAAATACCCTAGCATTGACTATCAATATGATTCATACTAGATTAAAATATATAAGATATCCAGCTCATCTGACATACATTATTTCCTACATGAATTGATCCCGATGACTTTTTGTTGAGAAGTTCCACCTATATGGATGAGTAGCTCTCACATATTTTATCACCTCTATAGCCATTAACTCTTAAATTATATACCAATGGACTTGATATTGTTTACTTATAGTAAGCTAACCATAGAATTGTTTAATTGAGTAAACACTAGAAACTATTTACTTATTATAAGCTTAGATAATGAAGATACTTTGATAATTAATCCAAATAATCAATATCTATGAAATGATAATCCAGATTCATAGAGTTCACTTTATTACTTGTTAAACTCATATACTTGTGATATATTTTACCATGCTATAAAATGACTAACACTTGCATTGATTTTTGCAGTCTCTTGTCTCTCTATAATTTCAATACTTAATGGTATTTGAGCTATTATAATTACAATGATTCTTAGATTTAGACCTCTTGTTTTTGATTTGCTTTAATATTTTCTCTTGGTTGAATTTCTTTCAATTAACTTTGTATATAATTCTAAAGAGGTTGATGTTTCACTTGTCTATCTCTATTGAATCTCCTTGCTGAGAATTAGATCTTGAACATCATCAAATTTCAATTTATTAGTTCTTGATGAACTATGAGCAACTATAATTGTAATACGATAATTTTTGATAGAGAACACAAAATATCAATGCACATACTTCATCATTGACTTCAATACCAAACAAACTTAATTGGGTTGTGATTCTGTTGACTTTATTGAGTTGTTGGGTCACTGATGTGCTTTCTGTCAACTTCAGATTGAAAAAAAACCTCATCATGTGCACTTTGTTAGCATCAATTAGTTTTTCGTATATACTAGCAAGAGCCATCGTAAGCCTTACCATGCTCTTCTCATTTTTTATATTAAAAGTAAGTTTGTAAAATATCATATTTCAGATGAATTCAAGTGCTAGCATGTGCTCTTCTTTCTTCTTAGACTCTATCATCTTCCTCAGAAGGGGTTGATATGGATTTTTCTAGTGTATATAATCTTCCATCTATATTTCAAAATTCCAAATTTCGTTCTATATATTTCTTTTATTTTCACTTTTCCATCAAATGCAGACATTACTGTCTACAAAATATAAATTTCTTTAGACAATTCTTGCAAAACACTATGTATGAGAATTGAGAACACCTCTTTTAACATGCTGATATTGTCTGCAAAATAATTACTATTTATTAAATTCATTATTATCATCAATAGTAACTTCGCCCATTGGTGCATCATAATGCACAACCTAAACCTCCAATACCAATTGTTGATAATAACTTGATTTCCTATTTGTTAGATAGACATTTAGATAAACTGACAAGTATAAAGTTAAACAGATTGAATGAGTGATATATATATATATATAGAAAGATTGACAAATATGCTGAAAATGAAATGACAATTAGATAGTTTGAGAGATAGAAAAATAGAAACAAGATATATAAATTAATTTATAAATATAATAGTTAGATAGGTACATAGATATATAGATTGACATATAAACATTTTGACATAAAATAGAAAGATAGAATGATAAATAAATAGACAAATATATAGACAAACTTATAGATAGATACATAGATATACAAATAGACAGATAGATTGATTGATAGTCAGATTGATAGATAGACTAATAGACAGATAGATTGATTGATAGTCAAATTGATAGATAGACTAATAGACTGATAAACTAATAGACTAATAGATTGATAGAGAGGTAGATAGATATATAGAAAGACAGATATAGAGATATATAAATAAATAATTAGAAAGGCAAATAGATAAATAGATAAGTCGGTAGAGAGCAATATAGATAGATAGATATAAATATATATAGATAGATTGATTGATTGATAAACTGATAAATATATGGATATAAAGATAGATAGATAGATAGATAAATAAATAGATAGATATATATATTATAGATATACAGATAGATAGATTAATTGATTGATTGATTGATTGATTGATAGATAAATAGATAGAAATAAAGATAGATAGATAGACATTTAGAAAGGTATATAGATAGAGAGATAAATAGCCATATATATAGATAGATAGATAGATTATTATACAGATAGATTGACAAATAGATATAAATATACATAGATAGATATATAGACAGATAGACAGATATATAGATAGATAGATATATATATAAATATAGATAGATAGACAAATAGATTGATTGATTGATTGATAGATTTATATATAGATTGATATACAAATTTATTGACAAATTGATCTACAAATTGATAGAAAGATTTATAGACTTTTGATAGACATAATGATAGACATAATTATAGATAGATATATAGACAGACAAACACATAGAAAGATAGATACATACATACAAAGATAAGATAGATAGATAAATAGACAGACATATTGATTGATTGATATATAGATAGAAAGATAGATATACAGATAGATAGACAGATAGATAGACAGATATATAGATAGATAGTTAGATAAACAAATATATAGACAAATAGATAGATAGATATATAAATAGACAAATAGATATACATATATTTAGACAGATAGACAGACACATAGATAGATAGATATATATATATATATATATATGTAAATAGATAGATAGATAGTTAAATAAATAGATTGATTGATTGACATTTAGATATATAGAAAAATAAATAGATAGATTGATAGAGAGATAGAGATAGGTAAAAAAATTGATAGATATATAGATAGATAGAAAGATATAGAGATAAATAGATAGTTAGACATAAAGAGATAAATAGATATATTGATAGATATATAGACAAATAGATAGATAGGTAGATTGATAGATATATACACATATAGATAGAGAGATAGATAGATAGATGATTTATAAATAGATAGATAGATATATAGATAAGTAGATAAATTGATAGAGAGATAGACAGATAAATAGATAGATATATACATATGTAGATATATTGATAGATAGATAGATAGATATATAGATAGAAAGATTGATAGAATGATAGACATATAAATAGACAGATTAATAGACATTATAATAGATATATTAAAAGATTGATTGATATATAGATATAAAGAAAGATTGATAGACAAATTGATAGTAAAAATGATAGATAGATTGAAAGACAGATTACATCATATATATATATAGACAGATACATAGATAAATTGATAAAAATATAGATATACATATAGATAAAAAGATATATAGATAAATTATTAGATTAATAGATATAGAATGATAGATATAGATTGACAGATAGATAGAGATATAGATAGATAAAAAAATATTCGGATATATACACATATAAATAGATAAAAAGATATACTAATAGATAAATAGATATATAGATAGAAAGACAGATAGAAAGATAGATAGACATATAGATAGAAAGATAGATAGATCGATAGATTCATAGATAGATAGATAAAAAATAGATAGATAGATAGATAGATAGACATACAGATAGATAGACAGATTAATATATATATAGAAAGATTAATAGATAAATAGACAGATTGATAGTCAGATTGATAATTTTTTTGAAAGTTAGTTTGATAGATAGATTGATATATAGTTTGATAGCCCGATTGATACACATATTAATAGATAGATTAGTAAAAATATTGAAAGATATATTGATTGATATATTTATAAATAATTAGATAGAAATATAGATTGACATTAAGATGAATAGAATTAGACACATAGATAGAAAATAAATATATAGATAGATAAATAGATAGACAAATAGATAGGCAAAAAGATAGAAAGATAGAAAGAAAGATAGATAGATAAACATATAGATGACAGATATATAGAAAGATATATTGAAAGATAGATTAACATATATATAAGCATATAGATAGATCAATAGATAAATAAATATATAGATAGATAGTAATATGGAAATATAGATAGATAGATAAATAGATAGATATATATTTTGATAGATAGATAGATAAATAGATTGACAGATAAATAGTCAAATAGACAGATAGACAGATAGTAATATGAAAATATAGACAGATAGATAAATAGATAGGTATATAGATAGATAGATTTAAAGATAGATAGACAGACAGATAGATAGATAGATAGATAGACAGATAGATAAAGAGAATGTTAGAAAGAAAGATAGCTAGCTAGATAATATATATATATATATATATAAACATAGATTTCCAAATTGATAGGCAAATATATAAATAGATTAAAAATTAGATAGGCAAATAGATGTCAAATTGATAATTAGATTGAAAGATAGATTGAGAGAGAGATTTATAGCCAATTTGATAGACAAATTGATACACATATTGATAGAAAAATTGGTAGATAGATTATTAGACAGATTTATATACAGAAATATATACATATAGATAGTCATTTATATAGATAGTGATTTATATAGATAGATAGATAGATAAGTATGTAGATATTAAATAGATAGATAAATAGACATAAAGATAGATAAATAGATAGATAGATAAATAGATAGATAGATAAATAAACCGATAGATAGATAGATAAAGAGAAAAATAGACCAATAGATAGATAGATAATTAAATATATAAATAGAAAGATAGATTGATTGATTGATTTATAAATAGACAGATAGATAGACAAGATAAAGATAGACAGATAGGTAGACAAATAGACATGCATATAAAAAGAAAGATATATAGACGAATAAACCAATAGATAAACAAACATATAGATAGACATATAGATAGACATATAGATAGATAGATATACAAACAAAAAGACAAATAGATAGATAGACATATAGAAAAAAGGAAATATAGACAATTAAAAAACATATAGACATATAGATAGATAGACAAATCTAAAGAAAGACAAATGGATAGTAAGATAGGCAGACAGATTGATAGACAGATAGACAAAAGATAAATATACAAATATTTATATAGATAGATAGATAGACAGACACATAAATAAATAGATAGACAAATAGTTATACAAATAGATATATAGATAGGTAGATAAATCGATAGATATATAGATAGATAAATCGATAGATAGATAGATAGATTGATTGATAAACAGATAGATAGACAGATAGATAGACATATAGATGGATGGATACACAAATAGATAGATAGGCAGATAGACAGACAAATAGATAGATACATAGATAGACATACATATAAAGAAATAGATATATAGATAGATAGACAAACATATAGATAAATAGATAGATAGACATTTGTATATATAAATATACATATAGATAGATAGACAGATAAATAGACATATATACATACAAATAGATAGTCAGATATACAAAGCAATATTTAGAGAGATAGATAGATAGACAGATATATAGACTGATAGATAGATAGAAAAATAGACTGACAGATACATATGTAGATTGATTGATAGACTAATAGACAGACAGATAGATTGATTGATTGACTTATAGACATTCAAATAGATAGTCATATAAACAAATAGATAGACAGATAGATAGTTAGATATATATATACTATTTGATAGACTTATAGAATGATATATAGATAGATATATAAATAGTTTGAAAGATAGATTGATAGAAAGATAATAAATAGATAGACATACTGATACATAAATAGATAGATAGATAGATAGAAAGATACATTAATAGGTAGATTGACAAATAGATAGAATCACTACAAGAAAAATTTGTTTTTGCTAAGGAATTTTTTCTAGAGATCAATCTCTAGCTAATTAGCAATGGATTAGCGACAGTAAATTTTTCGTAAATTCCATAAAAAAATAGGGGATTTAGCAATGGATTTGCAACGGAAGATTTTCGTAAAATTCGTTCAAGAAAAGTTGGGTTTTTAGCGAAGGAATTTGCGATGAATTAGTGATGGAAAATTTTCGTAAATTCCGCTCAAGAAAAGCGGGGAATTTACTGATGGATTAGCGACGGAATATCCCTCTCTAATACCAGCCATTATTTAGTGATGGATTTAGGGAGGGATTTTCCCTCGCTAAAGCAAGTCATTATTTAGTGACGTATTTAGCGAGGGATTTTCTCTCGCTAATACAAGCCATTATTTAGCGACTGATTTAGCGAAAGATTTTTCCTTGCTAATAATATTTATCATTTAGCGAAGGATTTAGAGACAGAATTTTCTCTGCTAATAAAATCCATTATTTAGCGACGGATTAAAAGATGGAATTTCTCTTGCTAATAAAATCGATGATTTAGTGATAGAATTTTCCTTGCTAATAAAATCCATTATTTAGCAACGGATTTAGCGACGGAATTTCCCTTATTAATAAAATCTACAGTTTAGCGACAAATTTAGCGACGAAATTTCCCTTTCTAATTGAATCTATGATTTAGTGACGAATTTAGCAATGAAATTTTTCTTGCTGATAGAATCCATGATTTAGTGATGGATTTAGTGACAGAATTTCTCATGCTAATAAAATCTATGATTTAGCGACAAATTTTCTCGAGCTAGTAAAATATTTAATATAGCGATGAATTTTTTCCATCTTATTAAATTCGTAATTTAGCTACGGATTTAGCAATGGCATTTCCCTAACCAATATTTATTTATATAATTTTTTTTATTTTTTTTTAGTTTTAATATTTTATTTAATTTTGTTAATTAAATGTATGTTAATGGTTTATAAATGAACAATCCTTGAAACATACATTCTCCTCGTAAAATCATAAAAAAATTATATTTTAAATAAATAATTTAAAAAAATATCCAAATACAAAAAACAATTATGTATATTAATAATGAATAAATTAACTATTTTTATGATGTATTAATTTTTTATAAAATTATACAAAAAATTTTTCTAAAATTTTAAAATAAGAAACTTAAACATTTGTATTAAAGTAACATTAAATATTAAATTCAATAAGTATAATAATTTTTTTCTTTATTTTAAAAATTAAATTGACATATATTAAAATTTCTATTAATATAAATATAAATTAATTCATTATATAATAAAATAGAAAATATTTTATAAATTATCTGAATTGATGAATAAACTAGTAAAAATTAATATTATTATAAGTAAAAAAATGTTATTTTTATAGAAAACTATTAAATAAATAAATAATACAATATTTGAAAATCTTGAAATATAATATAAATATAATTTTTTTAGTAAAGTTAAAAGAAAATAAATTAATATTTATAAATAAATACATAGATGTTTGCTTTTAAAAAAATTTATACGAATTAAACAATTGAGTAATATTTTGATTATTAGCTTTTAACATTAATTTTTTTTTTAAATAATAAATATGACTTAAATATTTTAAACGATAAAATATAAATTTTTATACATTTTTTAATATTAATTGTATTTTATAATTCTTAGGCGAGTGACTAGAAGGCAAATCATCTTTTCATTTATGTCTTATTATATAGAGTTTGTTAATTTTAAACCTATTTGATTTTTTTTTATAAGGCTAATCATATTTTTTTATTGTTTATATATTTATTGTTTATATTAACATTATAATAAAAAATTTTAAGGTGTTTATTTTTCATTTGTGCCTTGCAACATGCACATTAATTTTGTTCGAAAAATTTTTTATAGTGAATACAATTAATTAGTCGTTTTGATTATATATATATATATATATATATATATATATATATATATATATATATATATATATATATATATATATATTATTTATTTAATGTTATAATAATTAAAAATATAAAAAAAATTGATTATCTTCTTCGACACCGATTATCTTCGTCGACACTGACACTTAAGTGACGCGAACCTCCGCAGAAAGCCATCCATCCCTCGACACCGATGCTTCAACATATATTCAATTTCGAGGTTTATGTTTTAATTTTTATTTGATTTGAGGTACGTTTTATATTTTTATTGTTCATCGATTAACTTGATTAAGCTTAAGTTTTAATGTTTCTGAAATTCTTCTCCTTTATTCACCATGGTGTTTTTGGATTGTGTATATATACTTAATCATATACATACTTCATGCATTTGTGATATAATGCATTGTCATTGTGTAGATTTTGATGGTGGATAGTAGGTATGCCAAATTAAAAAATTTTTCAATATAAATAACTACATACCGTATACAAAAATAGTATACATAAATATAAGTTTGCTTTAAATAAGTGTGTTTAAACATAACTTTATATATATAACTATAAAAAAGTATACATAAACTATTTAAACATAATTATATCTATACTTTTTTTTACCATAGATGTGAAATGAAAAAAATTGTTATGCGTTGTTTGGGCATGTTGGTATTAAGTGGGTGAACTTCTTTATCATGGTTTGGGTGATTTTGATCCTATAGTTTGCTGGTATCTTTTTTTTTGTAATGGTTATAAATATTTATATTTAAAACTTCAATTATTCATGGCCCATTGCTAATGTTTTTGTTCACGGGTGTTCTTGAGTGAGGAGTACGAAAAAAAAATACATATGTTCTTGATTTATTATCTATATTGCATGAAGAGCACAAAAAGATGATTCTAATAATTATTCTAAAAAAATAAATTTTTTAGAATAATTATTCAAAAACAAATAGTTTTAATCTATATTTTGCTATTATATGAATGATAAAATGAGAGTATGTGTATGATCATAGTTTGTGTTTTTTATGGTAAGTTTTTTAGCAGTGTATTTTTTGATAGTGTAAGTTTTTTGTTGTGTTCGTTTATTTTATGGTAGTGTGTATATTTGTTTAATAATTTTTGCATTATTAAAATTACTATGTGCTACGCATTTAACATCATTTTTGAAAATTCCAGAAAAGTCATTTTGGTTAATCTATTCATAATTTTTGTAGTGTGTGTGTGTGTGTAATAAAAATAATGTGAATATATAAATAAATAAATAAATATATATATATATATATATATATGTATTTTCTATTTATTAATTCAACTCTATTAAGTATAGTTTGGGAAAATTAAAAATAATTTTGTGATTTAATTCAAAATTATCATATTTAATTAACTGGTTTGATATTTGAGCTATAATATTTTTCAAATTGGTTTGAAACCCATTGATGATTATCTTTTGATAATCTTTTGAGATTGGAAGGCATATCAATTGAATATTCATGTCTTTGCTTGCTCTATTGATTTTTTGTTGTTAGGTAACAAAACTTTTTGATTGATTAATCTTGTCATCGAGAAAATATTATTATTAAACGAAACCATAGTTAGTCTTTAAAGACCTTAGTTTCTACAATGGAGATGATTTTTAGAATATATATTACCAACCTCAAGACCATTTACCTTGTAAAAAAATGTATATTGATGTTGTATCATGGTTGATGTGTGAGATACATATATCACTATGCTCTATCAAATCAAGGAAGTTGTCAACAATGGCAAATCAACTACTCAAACATATGCTCTTACAAATGGATTCCTATATGTTGCAAGTCGATACTCATCTATTATTAATCTTGCACAATTGTTAATTAATCTACCCTCTATTCTCTATTTGCAACTAGATTCTCATCTATTAGTATGCTTTCTCAATTGAACTATAATCTATACTTTTATCTTTGATTAATGAGAAAGTATAATGGCATATACTATAGACCATGTTAAAGAAAAGCATAAAGAAATATTATCTCATCTATAAATGAGCATTTTCATTTGAAAGTAGATACTCATTTGTGGTAGTAGCAGTACAAGAAGAAGAAGTAGAAAATGATGAAGAAGACGTAGTAAGAGAAGGAGAAAAAGTTTAAGATGATGAAAAAATTAGAGTAGCCTTATAGCTCTTAAGTTGCAATTACATGCTTTACAAGAATTCCTAATCATTCTAATCTTCAAATAGAAAAAAATATTAGGCTTGGATCTCTTAAATTACAAAACAAAATAACAATAAAAATTTAATATTATGCATTGATACCACTAAAAGGTAGGAATATTACTCTGAGAAGTATTTTCTTAAATTAGTTTAACTTTAAAATTTTATTAAATAGATTTTTTTGACAATGAAAGTAATATTCTTTATAATTTGTTGTATCCAAACACAGCACTAACTTTTATCTAACTTTGCAAAAAAAAGGAATTCCTCCACAACACTAATAATAATAATAATAATAATTAATATTTTCATCATTAATCTACACACACACACACACACACACACACACACACACACACATATAATGAATAATTATGTTATGGAATCCAAAAAATATATATCTATGATTTGGGTTATATTTTAGTACCTATATTTGGATACTAATACTTATCCCAATATAATTAAAAAAACTTTATGCATAAACTTTTTTCAGCTTACTCAGTTTGCAAAAATGAGTTAATCCATATGTTTATGCACACAAAGTATTTATGAACTCCATATGCATATGTTTTTGTTTAGGAAATAATGAGTTTCTACATAAACTCATATTCAAACTTGAGTATATGCATTCCGTATGAAAAATGAAGGTAATTATCAGTATATGAATTTGGAAGACCCAAATCATATATATTTTGGATTTGGGTCCCCAAATGTTATATTAAAATTAAAAATTGTAAAAAAATATAATTATTTTAATGTTGCTTCCACTTAATATTTTTTCATATAATATTATAACTTTTATCCACTTTTATTACACCGAAATGTATCGGCTTTGTTTATCTCACATAAAATTTTATAAAATTTAAATCTAAAATAATAGTTTCAGAAATCAAAAATCAATTTTTAATTCTCATAGAGTTTACCAAAATATACTTCTTTAAAGAAAAATGATAGGTTAAATCCCAAGGCTTACACCTATTTAATGATGTCACTAACCATCCAACTAGTAACTTTTTAGATACCTTGGATTCAAAAATCTTTATCATTATAATGCATTTAGGAATTGATTATTTTAAGTGTTTAGAATTATAAGTATTTGTGTAACTATAAGTATACCCACATTTAACTATATTTATAATTACATGTATAATAACATACAATATAATATTTAAATATATGTGTATAACTATGTATAAATATTTTTATAACTATATATAAATATTTGTATAATTATATAACATTCTACAACATTAAATATAATTATTTATAACTATGTATACATATATGTAAATCTATAAATTTATTGATAACTTTATATATTTGTGTATAACTATTTGTATGAATATATTTATATATAACTATATGTTTAAATATATAAAAATATGAATAGCTATATATACTATATGTATTAACATATAACTATAAATAATTCTATCTTAATATAGTTATAACTATAAATACTTAATACATAACTATATTTAAATATATAATTAACAACATGAATTTTAATATGCAGTTTTATATATTAGTATAAAAAATATATTTTAGTATTTCCATACCTATATATAACTATATGGATAAATATATGAAATTATATGAAAAAATATATATACATACATTTATAAATATAAGTTTAACTATACGTGTAACTATATGTATAACCACATGTAACTATATTTATAATTATATGTATAAAAACATACAACATAATGTTTAACTAAATGTGCATGAGTATATATAAATAATTGTATAACTATAAAAACTCTATATAAATAAATATAACTTTATTTTTAATTATGTGAACATATATGTATACATATATGTAAATTTATATTATTGTTTATAACTTTGTATTCATTTATTTATATTTACTTATAACTACTTGTATGCCTATATCTATATATAATTATATGTTAAACTAAATGTATCTATTTATAACTACATTTACTATATGTATCCTAACAAATAATTATATATGGGATAATACTATTTTGTTGCACCAACTTGAAATAAAATGGCTCAAGATATAATATCGATAACATGTAAGCACATAGCATGAGAGTGTAGTTGATCAGGCTCATATATGTGGAAAGTACAAAGGCTCTGAATATTGACCAAAATTAGGGTATTAAATCATTTTCTTGTGGTGAAGAACCATCAAACACATACCATAGAATGATTATGGAAGCTACTGGTTCTGACTTGAATATGGATTACATGGATGAACTACCTAATCCTGAAGCTCAGAAATTTTATGAAATACTTAAAGCAACAGATAAAGAGTTGTGGCTTGGTTGTAAAACACATTTGCAATTGTCACTTGTGAGTCGACAAATGTGCATTAAGTCATAAAATCATATGTTTGAGAAATTATTTGATCAGGTGATAGAATTGATGAATGAGATTGTTCTGTATAATAATTTGATCTCTAACAACTTTTACAACACTAAGAAGTTACTATGAGGAATGTGTCTACTAGTGGAAAAAATTGATTTTGTTTAAATTGATGCATGTTATAATGGGGTGGTGATAGTGATTTAATTAGCTGTAAGTTTTGTGGCCATCCTCGTTTTAGGAAGGTACCTCATGCTGTAGAAATGCAAAAAGATTGAAGGTTGTCTGTAAGAAGATGTATTATTTTCCATTAATTTCACTATTACAGAGACTATATGCATTAAATGCTACAGCAAATGATATGATGTGGTATTCCGAGCATGAGGTTGAAGAAGGGGTAATATGTCATCCATTAGATTCACCTACTTGGATCCTTTTTAATTATATACAGCAAGATTTTGCAGTAGAAAGTCAAAATGTGAGATTGGGTCTTTGCATTGATGGATTTCAGCCATTTGGGCAATCTGGACAACATTATATAACATGGCCAGTGATAATGACGCCTTATACCTTGCCTCCGCAATTGTGTATGAAAGAGCAATATATATTTTTGTCAATATCGGTTCAAGGGCAAAAAAATCCGAAAGACATTATGGATATTTTCTTACAGTCTCTTATTGCAGAGTTAAATCATTTGCGGGATGTTGCCGTGAATAGATATGAAATCTAAAAGAAGCAAAATTTTATAATGTGGGCAGCCCTTATGTGGACGATAAATGACTTTCCTACATATTTAATATTTTCTGGCTGGAGTAGTATAGGATGATTCGCATGCCCATATTGCATATCAACTTCTGATGCATTTACCCTCAAATTTAGTGGTAAATAGTCATGGTTTGATAACCATCATAAGTTTCTACCTACGAATCATCCATTTCGAAGAAATAGAACTGCATTTTGAAGAAATAAAACTGTGATGACAATTGCACCAGCTATTCGTTTAGGAAATGATATTATTACAGAAATTCATAGTTTGGGTTTGAAGAAAGTAACTGAAAGGATGCTACTAGAAGTAATGGACCAATAGGCAAATTATTTGGCTGGAAGAAACGTAGTATTTTTTGGGATTTTCCCTATTGGAAGTCCAATTTAATTCGGCATAACTTAGATGTAATGCATATTGAAAAAGATGTTTTTGATAATGTTTTGAACACTGTCCTTAATGTAGATGGAAAAATATAGAAGACACTTTAAAATCAAAACAAGAGCTGAATGATTAATGTCGGCGGCCTGAATTGAAACTGAATGAGTAAACAAAAAAAAATCTCTAAAGCTTACTACACACTTGATAAGAAGGCAAGACAATTATTGTGTGAATGGTTTAAAAATTAGAAATTCCCTGATGGATATGTGTCAAATATGGGTAGATGCGTGGAAATGAAGAATCTAAAGTTATTTGAAATGAAAAGTCATAACAGTCATGTATTTATGTAGAGATTAATACCAATTTCATTCCGTGAATTACTTCCACAAGGTATTTGGAAGGTCGTTACAGTACTAACTTTGTTTTTCAAACATCTAACTACAGCCACAATCAAAATAGATGACATGGTGATGCTGGAGAATGACATTCCACTTATTATTTGTAAGCTAGAACGGATATTCCCACCGAGTTTTTTTGACTCTGGAGCATTTGTCAGTCTATTTGGCATATGAAGTAAGGATTGTTGGGCCAGTGCAATTCAGGTGGATGTATTTTTTTGAGAGGTAAATTCATATAATTTGCTGTGTTTTATTATTTTATAATTTAAGTAATATTGTAATTTAATCAAATTGAAACCTAACATTGTGGTTGTAGGTATCTTCGTAAGTTAAAATTGAATGTTAATAACAAGGCAAAAGTTGAAGGTTCAATTTACAATGCATATATAGTAGAAGAAGCATCATCATTTTGTTCTTATTATTTTGATGATCATGTCAATACAAAGAATTGAAATGTGCCGTGGAATTATGAAGGTCATGAGATGGTAAAAGATGATTCTGTGGACAAACTATCTATATTCAAGTACCCTGGAATAGCATTTGGAAGAGTAATGAAAAGATGTATGCCAGATTAAGAGTAAGAAGCAACCAGGAGCTACGTTTTACTTAATTGTGAGGAGGTTGCACTATACATTGAGTATGTATACACAAAATGGTTGCAAGTTAAATCATAGTTTAATGTTATCTTTAATAGGAATTATTAAACATTGATATACATTTTTTTTCTCTTTTTATATTTTTGCAGTATTTATATTGAGCAGTTAAAATATAGGCAACCATCAATTTCCAACAATGATGTCGATTATATGCTAGAAAATGAATTTGCAAATTGGTTCAAAAATTATGTGAGAATTATTAAGTTTTAAATTTTGAATTATTTAATTTATTTTTATCTTTTATTTGTTAATTTCAATTTTTTTAATTAATGTCATGTGTAATTGATCCTTCAAATGGATATTCAAATATTTTTATTTAGAATCTAAGTAAAGGCCCATTTTGATATGTGACAACCTATCCTATGTATTTTGTTAATGGATATAAATTTCACACAATTGGGCATGGTTCTTCTAAAATAATAATGAATAGCGGTGTGTCTATTAAAGCAGCAAAATATAGTACAGATGAGATTAATTATTATAGTCAACTCAAAGAAGTTATTGAGTTGGAGTATCATGGACTCAAAAATAATAGGATTGTATTATATGAGTGCAAGTGGTTTGATCCTACACCAAATGTGGGCAAAAAGATTCATTCGGATTATAAGCTAGTGGATGTTAACCATAGACACAGATATAATCGAAATGTGTCATTTATTATGGTAGTTCAAACCGCTCAAGTATATTATTGTGCATATCAGAGTTTAGCTCGTGAAAAGAAAGATAGGTCAGTGATTTTCAAGATCAAAGCACGATCAAAATTTGAAGTATCACCGTCGCGACAAAGAAGTGCAAACATAGAAATTGTACCAGCATTCCAAAAAATGACATAAATAATATTGAGCCTTTGAATGTAGATGAAGATCCAGAAAATTTATGTGACTCAAATGGTGGCACAATAGAAATTGAAGATAATTAATTTCTACCTGAAGATGAGTTCGAACTTCTTTTAGAATCGGACAAAATATCGGAGGATGACAGTGATGCTGATAATTAAATTAATATAATTTTATCATAAATTTAAACTATCAAAGACATTTTCTATTTTATTGAAATCTATCGGTGTGTTTTATTTGAAAATTCATGCTTGTTCATTATTTTTCAATTTTTTGTTCTTTGTTTTATTTTGTACAGTAGATGGCACCTAAAGGACGTGGTCGTGGTCGAGCTTGACTTGGACACAGAAATGAACCAAATTCAACCGGTATGTTACATAATGTTCCAGAATCAGTACCAGCTCATAGCCACCATATCCTGACTTCAACATCACAATCAGCATCTCCATTTCTATCACTATTATCATCATCAAGACCTCTACTAACACCTTTATCAGATGTAAGCCCACCACCAATTATGCTTCCTGCTCACACTTTTGATCTATCTCAAACTTACAATTTACACTGATTGTTCCCCCATTTACAATACCACCAGCATCATCAAATGTTGTGCTTTCTTCTTAAGTCAGTTCAATGTTAGAAATTGATATTGTGGATGAGAGGTAAAAGAAAAATGTAAAAATGATTTGAAAAAAAAATTTGATGTTACTATCAGTGGTTTTTTTATATTATTATGATTTGTTTGTTTTCTATGTTATATATTTATTTGTACAGTTTTATTCCATCTCACAAGTGTTCGACTATAATTACAAAGGCTTTTAAGAAAATGGCTGATGCCAAAGCTTTCTACTGGAAGAAAGTTTCTCAATCGACAAATGAGTCATATTTAAATGACTTTCAGGTAAAAATAACAAAACAAAAGAAATGAAAAAGTATTATCTAATTACTTAACTTTTATGTTGGTTATTATTCAAGCAGTAAATAATTATGTTCTTGTTGTTAATATAAATTCTTTTGTCATTTTTTTTATAGAATCAGTGCACATGGCCACCCAAATTTGATGCAAAGATAAAGTCATTATGGGAGATCAAAACAGCTCAATGGTATTCTAATTTTGTTCATAAATTAAAGAAAATTAAAGAAAGGCCTGATTTTATATCCGAGGAAGATTGGCCCATGTGGCTTAAATATTGGGAGGAGCTAGATGTGAAGAAAAAATCAGATATTGCCAACAAAAATCAACAAAGTAAAGTTGCTTGACTAGGTACAAAAATCTATCGACACATAGGAGGTTCAAAGTCGAGCATTGAGCATGCTCGAGATTTGGTACAAATTTTAAATTCTAAACATATCTATATTTTGTGTTTGTCCTAATAGTCCAATATATATAATCTCTGCATGGTTTTAATGAATTTGTTACATTTTTTATCATTTGTGTTTTTATGAATTAATAAAAACATATTGTAGGCTAGAGAATTGGGTCAAGATCCAAATTTCTATGAGATTTTCAAAAAGATGCATGTAAATAAAGTGGATGGTCAATATGTTGACAACAAGTCTCAGATGATTGTAGTAAGAAAATTTTATATTAATTAGACTTTATAAAACTACAGTACATTATAAATATTATTTTGAATGCAACATTTTATTTTATTTTTTGTAAATCTAGAATAGTAATTATCTCCATTTTATCTCAAGACCTAATGGAGAAACGTGTGACAGCTGCTCATCAACAAGTTGAGGGTTCTATAAATCTTCAACCAATTGACTATGATCCAATTTATTTGGAGACAATATGAAGTCGAAAGAAGCAGCGAGTGTACGGAATCTGCTCTAAGGGAGTGGCATTTTATTGTAGCAGTCGTGCTTCTAATTCATCTGTCTTAGCAATGGTGGATGAGGCAGTCGAACAACAAGCACAAGAAAACAAATGAACATATTATAGATATGGAAACCGAACTGAAAAAGAAGGATGAGCAGATAACTAATTTGATGGAAGAAATGCAAGAAATTAAAGATATTAAAAATGCAATGCAATAGCAAATATCTTATATGGAGTCACAGTTAGCGGCATTAGTGCATCAGATAGCATTCCGAGATCCAGCTATGTATCCTTGTAGGAAAGGCTAGCATTCCCTATAAATTATGAGGATGATTGAGTATTAGAATTATTTATGAACTATTATTTATTTTTGTCTATGTGTAGAAAATAATTATGATATTTTCTTGCAAGTATCAATTTTTTATATTCTGGTTTTGTTCTTTGCTTTTTCGATTAACCAAATTATGAATCTTTGTAGGACACATAATGTGATAGAAAAGAAAAAAATCCTAATTCAAAGCATTCTGACGTTTCCACAGTCCTTCCAATGTATGGGTCCCATATTAAGCGATTTCAACTTTATAAAAAAGAGGGCTAGCTTATATTATCATTATTTTTCTAAAAACATTATATTTTTGTACTCTCTTTATCTCTAAACATAATTACCGGACATCTTTTGGATTTTTGGTGAATTGTATGAGAATAAACTTTAATTTGTGTTTGTTCATGTCTAAAATATTTGTTTTTATATATCTGTGAATATGTTTTGTGTCTCTTAATTTTTTGGGTAGAGTTTTAGCCTATTATAGGTATGTAAAAGCCCATAATCAGCAGTAGTAGTAGTGCCAGAGACGGCAGCGACAGATGTGGGGTAGCTAAAGAGGCAACGGCCACAGCACCGGCAGCACTGGCAGCAGGGGCTGAGCCGACATCAGTGGCAGCTATGATAGCTGTGGCAGAAACAACAGCAACGACATAAGAGGCAGCAGCGGCAGTAGTGGCATCAGCAGTAGTGCCTACAACGGTAGTAGTGGTGGTGGTAGGGGCGGCAGCACCAGCAGCTATAGCAGCAGAAGCACTGGCAGTTGTAGCACCAGCAGCACCGGTAGCTGTAGCACAGGCAGTGGCAGTAACAGCGGAAGCGGGAGGCACGCCAGCGGTAGTGGCATTGGCAGTGGCATTGGCAGTGGCAGTGGTAGTGATAACGAGAACAGCAGGGGTAGCAGGAGTAGTAGCGGTAGCGAGAGCAGCAGCAACGGCAACATATGTGGTATATACGTACGTATATAGTCAGTATATACGTACATATAATACTACAATATTTTGTGTACATATATACTAAGTATATATATGTACTCAGTATATATGTACGCATAATACTACAGTTTATATGTACATATACTGTAGTAAAAACTGTACAAGTTAAATGCTAGTATATATGTACATATTTACTGTAGCAATATATATTTATCAAAACATAGTTATATTTTATTTAATTTGATTTGATTTGGTGGTTTAAATTTCTTACATATATGGTACCACATTGTTTTCCATACGAAGCTTGTATAAGTGAATACATATTTCAACAAACATGAAGCAACGTGACTAGGAGAGCATTTTCGCAGCAGAAAGTTGGTTATCGGAGGAGCAGTGGGAGAGAAAGCAACATCAATGCATTGATAGATTATACTTTATGCACATTTGGTAGATACATTGATTAATAAGATGTAATATAATTTTTATTATTTTTTTGTTTTTGTTATTTAAAATATTGTATTAGAATAAGTTATTGAATGATTTTTTTAAATTTAAAATTTTCTTTTATAGTTTTTGTTTTTAGTGAATTTATTTTTAAAATTTAAAATTATTTAATTAATTTTTTTTTTAAATTGAATTACATTCAACTGTAGTTTTATTTGTTCATGTCTATAATAACTATTTTTATATATCTGTAAATATGTTTGTGTTTGTCCAAAATTTTTGGGTAGAGTTTAGCCTATTATATGTATGTAAAAGCCTATTTATCATCAGAGGTAGCTATGGTAATAGTGAGTGCGGTGGCGGCGGCGGCGGCAATGACAGTAGATGTGGTAGTGGCATGGAGGGTGGTTATAGCGGCAGCAGCAGTGTCTGCAGCATCATCGGCAAGGGTGGCAGTAGCCATGGCGGCAACTGCTACAGCAATGGCAGTAGTGGCAGCAACTGCTTTTGAGGCAGCGTAGGAAGCGGCGCCATAGAAGGCAGAGGCAGCAGCTACACCGGAAGCAGCGGCAGTAGTCACGGTAGCAGCAGCTACATAGGAAGAAGTGACAGCATAGGAAGCAGCGGAAGTAGAGGCGGTGGTAGTAGCAGCGACGGCAGTGGCCACAGCAGATTGTAGGGACAACTCCGGTAGCGGGGGCAGCGGTGGCAGTTGCCACAGTGGCCAGCGGCTGCAGCTTCGACAGTAGTGGCAATGGCAGCAGCAGCGACAGTAGTAGTGGTATTGGCAGCGATAGTGGTAATGGCAGCAGTGGCAGGAGTGGTAGTGGGAGCAGCAGCAACAGCACCTATTGAGATATATACGTACGAATAAAGTCCATATATACGTACATTTAATACGATAGTATATTATGTACGTATATACTGTGTATATTTGTACTCAGTTCATATGTACACTTAATACTTTTGTTTATATGTACATATACTATAGTAATATATGTACCAGTGAATTGCTAGTATATATTTACATATATACTACATGATTATATATGTATCAAAACATAACTTTTTTTTGATGAGTGGTTTAATTTTCTTACAGATATGATGCCGCATTGTTCCTCATACAAAGCTTCTATAAGTGATGAGATTTTTCACTAGACATTACATGCCGTGACTCGGACAGCTTTGTCGTTGTAGAGAAATGATGATCAGAGGAGCAAAGGGAGAGAAAGTAACATCAATGAATGGATATATTATACTTTATACACTATCGCTAGATACATTGATTAATAAAAATAAAAGTTTGTTATTTTTTTGTTTAAATTATGTAAAATATTGAATTTGAATAAAATATTAAATGATTTTATTTTTTATTTTTTATAAATTATTTATAGTTTCAATTTTTATTCAATATGATTTAAAAATAATAAATTATTAATTAAAAAATTTTTAAATTTTTTAAATTATGTAAATATTTTTGAAATTAAAATAGCTAGCAAAAATTCCCTAGCTAAATTAGTGAGGGAAAAATCCCCCGCTAATTTACAGAAAGAAATTTCCCTAGCTAATTTAGCTAGGAAAATATTAAAATTAGCGACGAATATTTCATCTCTAATTTTCTAATGCTAGGTACTTTAGCTAGGGATTCAACCATTGTTATTTTTGTTTAACGACGAAATATTTTGTTTATCTTGTTATTTTAGCAACGGAATTTTTCTTTTTTAGCGAGGGAATTTTTCATCGCTAATTTTTTAGCTATGGAAAATTTCATAGCTTAAATTTAGCAAGAAGCACTTTAGAAAGGCTACAAGATCCATTGATATTCCGTTGCTATTTACCATTTAGCAACAGAAATCTTTCATATAGCTAGGGAATTGTCCCTAGCTATATGGGATTTTTCTTGTAATGAATGATAGATATATAGATCGACAGATCAGATAGATATATAGATAGATTGATTAATAGATAGAGTATTAAATAGATATATACATAGACATAAAGATAGACAAATAGATAGATAGATAGTCAGATTGATAGGCATAAAGAAAGACATATATATGATAGATAGATTGATTGATTGATCGATAGATAGATAGACACAATTATAGATAGAATGATAGATAGATAAATAGATAGAAAATTGGATAGATTGATAGATAAACAAATAACGAAACAGATAGATAGATAGATAGATAGATAGACAAATAGACTGATAGATAAATAGATACATATATAGACAAATAAATAACAGACATATTGATTAACAAATATACAGACAAATAGATAGATGGTTAAATAGATAGATAGACAGATAGATTATTAGCTACAGACAAATATATGTATCTATAGAAAGATATATAGATAGATAGATAGATAGATAGAAATATATGTAGCTGCAGACAAATATAGATAGATAGATAGATAGACAAATAGATAGATAGATATATAGATATATAGAAAGATAGAAAAATAGCTAGATTATTAGACAGACAGACAGATAGATAGATAGATTGATTGATTGATAGCTACAGAGATATATAGACAGAGTGATAAATTGATTTATAGAAAGATTGATAAAAAATTAAACCTAAACATAGATAGATAAATAGATATAAAGATAGACGGACATATAGATCTATAGACATGCAAATTTCAAAGATTGATAGACATGCAAATGCAAATAGATAGATAGATAAATAGATAGATAGACTGGCTGATAAACATGCAAATAGCAAGATAGATAGACTAATAGATAGGCAGATAGATAGACTAATAGATAGGCAGATAGATAGACATATAGATAAATATATATATAGATAGATAGGAAAGATAGATAGATTTATAGATAGTTAGATAGATAGATAGATAGACAAATAGATATAAAGATTGATAATTTGATTGATATATCGATTGATAGACATAATGATATGCATATTGATAGACAAATTGATTGACAGATTGATTGATAGATTGATAGAAAAATAGATAGATTGATTGATAGACAAATATATAAATAAAAAGATACTGAGATAGAAAGATAGACAGATAGATAGAAATATAGATAGATAGTTAGATAGATAGATAGAATGATACATATTAAGATTATCAAATAGATAGATAGATATGAAGATAGAGATATAGATTGATAGATAGATAGAAATATAGAAAGATATATAGATAGAGAGATAGATAAATAGATAGATTGAAAGATATAGAAATTCATAAAGAAATAGATAGACAGATAGTTATATACTTAGATCGAGAGATAGATAAAAAGATTAATAGATAGATATATTGACAGACATAGAGAAAGGTAGATAGACAAACAAATAGAAAAATAGGTATAAAGAAATATATATATATATATATATATATAGACAGATTGATGCACAAATAGATATATAGTTAGACAGACAGACAGATAGATAGATAGATAGATAGATAGACAAATAGATAATTAGTCAGGTTATTATACAGATAGATAGACATATAGATTGACTGAATGATTCATTGATTGATAAAGAGATATAAAGTTTGATAATTTGATTAAGAACTAGATATAAAAATAAGACGAATAGATAGATAAATAAATAGATAGATAGATAGAAAAGAAGATAGACAGATAGACTAATAGACATACAAATAGATAGATAGATAGATAGTTAGATAGATAGACTTATAGATAGATAGATAGATAAACATCGACATATATAGAGAAATAGATTGATAGATAAATAGAAAAATACATAGATAGATAGAAACAAAGATAATTTGATTGATAGAAAGATTGATAGACAGATTAATATATAGATTGATAGGCATATTGATAGAAAAATTGATAGATATATTGATAGATAGATTGGTATACAAATTGAAAGACAAATAGATAGATAGATTGATAGACATAATATAGATAAATGGATAGATAGACAAATAAATAGACTTATAGATAGATAGATAAATGGATAGATAAATTATTAGACATTAGTTAGATAAATTGATATATAGATAGACAGATAGATATATATAAATATATATATATATATATATATATATATAAAGATAGACAGATAGATATATATATATATATATATATATATAGACAGACAAATATATAGACAAATTATTACAAAGATAGGTAGATAAAAAGATAGAAAAAAGAAAGGCAAATAGAAAATAGATAGACATATAATCAGATAGATAGATAAAAAGATAGATAAAAAGATAGATAAAAAGATAAATAGATTTATAGATACACAAATAGATAGACATAGAGAAAGATATGCCAATAGATAGAAAGATACACACACACATAAATACATAGATAGATAACGAGATAGATTGATAGATCACCAGACAGACACACAGACAGATAAATATATAGATACATAGACATACAGATCGACAGATAAACAGATAGATACATAGACATACAGATAGACAGACAGATAGAAAATAGATACACGGATTGATAGACAAATTGATAGATTCATAGACAGATTTATAGAGATTTTGAAAGACTTATTGAAAAAAAAATCAATAGATAGATTATTAGATTAATAGATAGAGAGATAGATAGACAACATGATAGATATATGTGTATATAGAAAGATAGATTTTTAGATAAATGGATAGATAGACATATAAATTACAAATAGATAGATAGATAGATAGATAGGTAGAGTGTCAGATAGATAGATAGATAGATAGATAGATATACAGATAGACAGATATATAGATAAATTTACAGATAGATACAAAGATAGATAGACATATAGATAGATAGATAGATAAGCATAAAGAAAGATAGACAGATTGATAGATAGATAAATAGATAGACAAATAGTTAGACAAATAGATAGATATATATATATATATACACACACACATAAAGATAGACATATATATATATAGACTAATAGTAAGACAAATAGGTAGACATATATATAGATAGATAGATAGGCAAAAAGTAGATAGATAGATAGGAAAAAAGTAGATAGATAGATACATAGAAATAAAGAAAGAAAGAAATATAGAAATATTGATTGATAGATAAAAAGATAGATATACATATAGATTGATAGATAAATAGATAGAAAGGTAAATAGATATATTAATATATAGTTAACAGATAGATAGACAGATAGATAGAAAAATAGGTAAATATATAGATAGATAGACACACAGACAGACAGATAGATAAATTGATATATAGATAGATAGACAGATCAATTGATAGATAAATAGATATATATATAGATAGATCAATAGATTGATAGACAAATAGATAGACATATATATATATATATATATATATATATATATATATATATATATATATATATATATATATATAGAAAGATAGTTATTTAGAGAGATAGTTAGACATAAAGATAAATAAACAGATAGATAGATTGATTGATTGATACATTGACAGGTACAAAAATATATAGATGGATAGTCAGATAGAGAGATCGACAGACAGATAGACATATAGATAGATAAATAGATTGATTGATAGAAAGCTATTTAAATAGACATATATCTAGAATGATTTATAGACAAATTAATATAAAGATTAATTGATTGATTTATAGATAGATTTATATATAGATTTATAGAAAGTTTGATATACAAAATAAAAGACAAATAGATAGAAAGATAGATATACATATTGATAGAAATGTAAATATATAAATAGAAAGAAAGATAGATTATTAGATTGATAGATATATTGATAGACATATAGTAAGATTGATAGATAGATAGAATAAAGATTGATAGATAAATAGGAAAAATATAGATAGATAGTATGACATATAAATAAATAAATAGACATACAAATAGACAAATAGATAAATAGACAAATAGAAAGAATGATAGATGTTAGATAAATAGATAGATAAAGAAGCAGATAGATACATAGATAGACTGAAGGATAAATAGACATATAGTCAAATAGATATACAGACAGATAGTTAGAAAGATTGACAAAAAGATGGATAGATTGATAGATATAAAAATAGATAGATAATTAGATAGATAGATAGACAGAATAAAAGATAGACATATAATTAGAAAAATCATATAGATAGATTGATTGACAGATAGATAAATAGATTGATTGATTGATAGAAAGTTAGTTAGAGAGAAAGATTGATAGATAAAATGATAGACCGACAGATTAATTGATTGGTCGATAAACAGATAGTTATAAATATAGATAAACAAATAAATAGATAGATAGATAGACAGATAGACAAATTGATTGACAAATAGATAGATAGATAGATAGATAGACAAATATATATATATATATATATATATATTTATTTATTTATTTATTTATTTATTTATATTTATAAAGATAGATATATGGTTAGATTATACAAATAGATAAATAAAAAGATAAATAGATAGTTAGACAGATAGATACATAAATAAATAGACATATTATTAGATAGACAGACAAATAGATTGATAGATAGTATAATATATATATTCACATATATATAGATAAATTTAGAGAGAGATAAACAGATTAATAGATAGATAAATAAATAAATAGATGGATAGAAAGCTAGATAGAGGAATAAAAAATATATATAAATAGAAAGAATGAATGAAATATAGATAGATAGAAAGACAGACATATAGATAGATATATAGATAGACATATATATAGTCAGATAGATAGTATAGAAAGATAAAAGATATATAGGCTGCCAAATATATAGATAGATAGATTTTATATATATATATATATATATATATATATATATAGAAAAATAGATACAGAAATAAAGAGATAGAAAGATAGATAAAAAGACAAACAAATAGACATAATGGTAGATAGGCAGATAGAAAGAAATAAAAATAAATAGATAGATAGCTAGATAGAGATATAGAGAAATAGATAGATAGATATACATATATATAGGTAGATAGATATATAGATAGATAGATAGATAGACATAAAGATAGAGAAATATATAGATAGATAGATAGATATAATGATAGATATATAGATAGACAAATAGACATATAGATAGATAGTTAGATAGACAGACAAATAGATAGACAGATCAACAGGTAGATAGATAGATAGACAGACAGATGGATATGTAGATAGATAGACTGAAAGATAAGTAGACAAATAGAAAGATAAATAGATACACATGTAGACATACAGATAGACAGATAGATAGGAAAATAGAAAAACAAAGAGTTATACAATTTGATAGATAGATACATAGATAGAAAGTAAGATAGATAGTTAAATAGATTAACTGATAGATAGATAGATAGATAGATAAACAAATGGATAGATAGATAAACTTATGATATAAAAGATAGAAGATAGATAATATAAAATAGACAGATAGATAAACAGGTAGATAGATAGATAGACAAATAGATATACATATAGATAGACAAATAGATAGACAGATTGATTGAAAATAGATATACAAATAGATAGATAGGAAATAGACCATAGATAGATAGATAGATAGATATAAGATTGATAGATAGATAGATAGATAAAAAAGATAGACAGATAAATAGACATAGATAGACTGATATTAATATATAGATAGACATATGAGATAGACATATAGATAGACAGATAGAAATCAATTGATAGAAAGATAGAAGGACATAAATAGACATATAGATAGATAAATTGATAGTTTATAGATATTTAGATAGATAATCTAATAAATAGATAGATAGTAAATAGATAAATTGAGAGATGAAACAGAGACAAAAATTGACATAAGAAGATAGATAGACAGATAAATAGATAGATTCTAGAAGACAGACAAACAAACAAACACAGATAGTAGATAGATGATAGATAGATAATTTGATAGAAAGATTGTTAAATGATAAATAGACAAATAAATAGATAGTTTAGACATATCGTATAGTTAGAAAGATTAAATAGATTAATATATAGATAGATAAAATATATAGATAGATAGATAAATAGATAAACAAATAGATAGAAATATATATAGAAATATATTTATATAGTTATAGATAATAAAATATATGATTGATTGATAGAAAGTTATATTGATAGATAAAAAGATAATTAGATAGATAAATAGACACATAGGTACACAGTTTATAGACAGATAGATAGACAGATAGATAGTCTATAGATAGAAATATAGGTATATAGATAGATAGATAGACATATATATTGATAGATAGATAAATAGATAGATAGAATGATAGATTGATAGATTGATAAACAGATAGATAAACTATCAGATAGGTAGAAAGATAGGTACATAGATAGACAAATATATAGACAGATGAATATAAAGATTAATAGATTGATTGATTGATTGATAATTAGATTGATAGATAGAATTATAGACACTTTGATAGATAGACAGATAGATATATAGATATAAAGTTAGACACATAGATAAATAAATAAATAAATAGATAGATAAATAGATAGACAAATAGATAGATATAATATAGAGATAAAGATAACAAAATAGAAAGATAGTTAGAAAGATTATAGACAAATATATAGACATATTTATAGAGAGATCGATAGACAAATTATTATACTGATGA
>JAREIK010002295.1:0-30193 GCA_029783825.1 Sapria himalayana | reverse complement strand
TTAGATAGATATATCGATTGATAGATAGACATATAGATAGACAAATAGATAAACAAAATGATAGAAAGATAGATATACACATAGATAGACAGATAGATTGACAGAAATATTTACAGATAGATGACAAATAGATATATAGATAGATAGATATATAGATAAACATATAAATAGATAAATAGATAGATAGATAAATAAATAAATAGATAGATAGATTAATAAAAATTTTGATAGACAGAAAGATAAATAGATAGATATAAAGAAAAATAGACCGATAGATAGATAGATAGACAAGTAAAAGTCAGATAGATTGTCAGATAGATAAATACATAGATAGATAGATAAACAGATAGATATATAGATAGATAGAAAATTGATACACAAATAGATAGAAAGATTGAAAGATTTATAGATAAATAGATGGATAGATAGATAGGTAGATAGATAAATAAATAATACATAGATATACAGATAGAAAGAAAGATAGACAGATAGATAGATAGACATATAGATAGACAAACAGATAGTTAGTTAGTTAGATTGATAGAAAGATAGACAAAAAATTAGATAGATAGATATATAGATATCTAGATAGATAGACAAATAGATTGGTAGATATCTAGATAGACAGACTAATAGATAGATAGATATATTTAAAATTTGTTTGAAAAATGGTTGATAGATATAAAAAAATTAATTGACATATTTATTAACAGGTCAATAGACAAATATTTAGATAGATTAATAAATAGATAGATAAATAAATAGATAGATAGACAGATAAATAGAAAGATTGATATACAAATATATAGACAGAAAGATAGATAGATTGACATATTAACAAATACATATACATATAGATAGATAGACACATAGATTAACAGATCGATAAACAAATAGCTAGAAACATAGGTATACATATAGATAGAAAGATTAGTAGATAGATAAATGGATATATAGATAGATGGATAGTTAGTATGATAGATTGATAGATATATGGATAGACAGACATACATATAGACAGATAGATAGAAAGATAGCTAGATAGTCAGATAGAAAGAAAGAAATATAGATAAATAAGCAAATCGACATATAGATAGATATTCAGATTAATAGAGAATTTATAGAAAGATTGATAATTAGATTGATACATAGATTGATAGACAAATTGATAGACATATTAATAGATAGATAATAGATAGATAGATATATAGATAGACAAATAGATAGATAGATAGATAGACATAGACATATAGATAGACAGATAGTAAGATAAATATTCAAATAGATATATAGATAGATAGATAAATAAAAATATAGTTAGACTGATATATAGAAAAATATATAAACATATTTATAAAGAGAATGATAGACAGATATTTTGAAAAATAGATAGAAAGATAGTTAGATAGATATATAGACAAATATATAGAAATATTTTTAGACAGATCTATAGAAAGATTGATATATAGACAGTTAGATAAATATATAAATAGATAGATAGATAGATATATAAATAAATAGATAGATAGATATATAAATAGATAAATAGATAGATAGACTAATAGAGAGATCGATAGATATATCAAAAGATAGTTTTATAGATAGGCAAATAATTAGAGTAACAAATAGATAAATAGATAGATAGACATATAAATAGTGAGAGAGATAGATAAATATATAGATTGATAGATAAATTAATAGATACAGAGATAGATACACAAATTGATAGATAAATAAATATACATATAGATTGTTAGAAAGAAACAAAATAATTAGAAATATAGATAGATTGATTGATAGATTATCACATAGATAGAGAAATTGATATATATATATATATATATATATATATAGACACATAGATACAGAAATCAATAAATAGATATTTAGACAAATAGATATCAAAATAGATAGAAAGTTTGATAGATAGACAGATATACATAGATAGTTAGATAGATGATAGATAGATAGATAGGCAGATAGATATACAGTCAGACATATAGATAGATATATATTTAAATATTCATATAGATTACATATTGATAGAAAAAGTAATATAAATATTAATAGATAGATTGATCGACAGATTAATAGATAGATTGATAGATAGATTAATAGATAGGTTAAACGACATATTGATAGAAAAATACATATACATATTGATATATATGTACATAGATAAATAGATATATATATACAAATTATAAGATAGATTGATAGCCAGATTGATAGAGAGATAGATAGACAGATTGATATACAGATAGATAGAAAGATATATAGACAAATATTTAGATAGATAAATTTTTAAATATATAGATAGATAGATAGATAGATAGATAGATAGAAAAATAGATAGATAGATAAATAGATCAATAGATAGATAGTTAGCAAGATAGACATATAGATAAAGAGATATATAGATAGTTAGTTAGTTAGTTAGTCAGAAAGATAGATAGATAGATAGATAGATAGACATATAGATAAATATAAAAATAAATAGATTGATAGATAAAAAAATATATTAAATAGATATACAGATTGGTAGATAGATAGATAGAAAGATAGATTGACAAAAATATAGATAAATTGATAGATAGATAGTCAAATAGACATACAAATAGATTGATATATATAGAGACATATAAATGGACATATAGATAGATATGGGAACGAATTGATATATAGATAGATAGACAAAGACATAGATAGATAGATAGATAGATAAATAGATAAATAGAAAGACATATAGATATACAAATAGATAGATAGACATATAGACAAACATATAGATAGATAAATAGATATATAGATAGAAAGAGTGATAGACACACAAATAGATAGATTGATAGATATATAGAAAGATAGATTTACATATAGATAGATAGATAGATATATAGATATTCAGATAGATTAACAGATAGATAGATAGATAGAAAAGAAAATAGATATATAGACATATTATAGATGGATAAATAGAAAGTTTGATAGATATATTGATCGAAAGATAGATTGACAAATTGAAATATAGATAGATAGATAGATAGATAGATAAACAAATAGATAGATAGATAGATAGACAAATAGATAGATAGATTATTAGATAGATAGATAGATAGATAGTCAAATATATATACAGATTGATAAATAGATTTATAGACGAGTCGATAGACAGAAAGAAAGATAAAAAGATAGATAGATATATAGATAGAAAGATGACAAATATATAGACATATATAGATAGATATACAGATAGATATATAGATCAATGGATAGATAGATAGATTGACAGATAGATAGGTATATTAATAAATATATAGATAGATAGATAAATATATAGATATATAGATAGATATACAGTTAGATTGATTGATTGATTGAAATATTATTAGACTGATTTATAGAAAAATAAATATATAGATTTAAATATAGTTACATTGACAGATAGTTAGATTTATAAATAGATAGATAGATTGATAGATAGGTAGATAAATAGATAAATACATAGACTGATAGATAGACATGTATATAGATAAACATATAGATAGACACATAAATAGACAGATAAACAGAATTACACATTGATAGATAAATACACAGATAAATAGATAGATAGAAAGATGGTTAGATGGATAAATAGATAAATAGATAGATAATTAAATAAATATATTGATGGATAGATAAATAGTCAGATAGATATATAGATAGTTAGACAGTCAAATAAACAAATAAATACACAAATAGATAGTCAAATTGATATTCTAATTTATAATTAGATTGATAATTAGATTTATTGATATAATGATTGACATATTGATTGATAGATATATAGACAAATATATATATATAGATAGAGACATAGATAGATTGATTGATAGATAGATAGTAAATTAAATTGAAATATTTTTAGATAGATTGATTGATAGATAGTTAGATGGATATATAAATAGATCCATAGATATATTGATAGATATATAAATATATTGAGAGATAGTTAGATAGATGGGCAAATATTTAGATAGATAAATAAATTGATAGATAAATAGATAAATATATAGATAGATAGCTAGTTAGAACATATAGATAAACACAGAAATAGATAAATCGATAGATAGATAACTAGACAAATAAATAGAGAGATAGATAGATGGATAGATAGACAAATAGATAGACAAATAGATAGATGGATAGATAGATGAATAGATAAATAGAAAGATAGATAGTTAGTTAGATAGATTGTCATATAGACATAAAGATATGCAGATAAATAGATAAATAAATAGACATATAGAAAGACAGATAGGTAGACATATAAATAGATAGAAAGATAGTTAGATTCATATATTGATTTATATACATATTGATATATAGATTGATAGACATATTGATTGATAGATTGATAGATTGATTTAAAGATAGATTTAGAGATAAATTAATATATAGATTTATAAATAGTTTGATAGATTCATTAATAGATAGATTGATTGATTGATTGATAAAAAGAATGATAGGCAGAGAGATATAGAGATTGATATACATATAGGTACATAGACAAATAGATTGGTAGATATATAGACAGATAGATAAATTGATAGATGAATTTTTAGATAGATAGTGAGATAAATAGATAGATAGATTGATTGATTGATAAATAGATAAATAGACACAAAGATAGATAGATAGATAGATAGATACATACATACATACATAGATATATCGATATAAATAAAGATAAATAGATTGATAGACGGGTAAATATTAGATAAATATATATAAATATAGATAAATAGTTAGAAAATATATATATAAAGATAGATAAATGATAAATAGATAGAGAGACAAACATATAGACAGAATATAGACAAACAGATAAAAATATGGAGAAAAAGAGAGAGATTTCCATATAGATATAGATATATAGACAAATAGATAAACCGACATATAGGATGTTAGATAAATAGAAAGATAGATAGACATATAAATAGACATATAGATAGATAGATAAATAGATAGATAGACAGATTGAAAGTCAGATAGATAGATAGATAGACAAATAGATAGATAAACATACAAATAGTCAGACATATAGAAAGATAGATATAGATACATATAGATAGATTGATTGATTGACAGATAGATTGATTGATTGATAGATTAATAGATAGAGATAGAGATAGAAAGATACATAGACAAATAGGTAGATTGATAGATAGACATATAAATAGATGGATTGATAGATAGATTGATAGACAAATAAATAAATAGATTGATAGACATGTTGATAGACAGATTGACAAATAGTTAGATAGATAAGCAGATTTATTGGAAGATAGATAGATAAATATATACATAGAGAGATAGATACATAAATTTTTACATAGATAGATAGAAAAATAAAGAGATAGATAGATAGACAAATAGATAGGCACTTAGACAAATAGATAAATAGACATATATATACTGATAAATTGGCAAATTGACAGAAAGATAGATAGACAAATAGATAGACAAATAGATAGGCAGGTAGATAGATAGATAGATAGAATGATAGATATACAGAATGATAGATAGATAGATAAATAGATTGATTGTCATATAGATATAGATAAATAGATAGACCGACAGACATATATATAGACAGATAGATAGAAAGACAAATAGACCTAAAATATATAGATAGATAGATATAAATATATAAATAAAAATAAATAAATAAATAAATATATATATATATATATATATATATATATATATATATATATATATATATATATATACAAATAGATATACTAATAAAAAGATAGAAAGATAGATAAATATACAGACAAATAAATACATAAATAGAAATATAAATAGAAAGATACATAGATAGCTGGATAGATAGAGGGATATTTATGGATAGATTGTTGTATAAATAGAAAAATAGATGGATGGATCGAAAATTCAATAGATAAACAGATAAATCATCGGATAGGTAAATCGACTGATATAAGGATAGATTGATTGATAAATAGACTGCAAAATTGACAGATATATACACTGATAGATAGATGGATAGATAGACATATAGATATACTGATAGATAAATAAATCAATAGAAAGAAAGATAGATAGACATATAGATAGATAGATCGATAGATATTCAATTTGGTAGACAAATTGATAGGCAAATAGATAGATAGATATATAGATATATAATTAGACAGATAGATAGTCAGATAGATAGATATATCTCTAGATAAATAGTTAGATAGGTAAATAGACAAATAAATAGACATATAGTTAGATAGATATATAAACAAATTGATAGAATGATCATTAGACAGATACTTAGATAGATAGATAATTAGATCGATAGACAGATAGATAGACAGATAGATAGACAGATATATAGAAAAAAAATAAAGATAGACGGATTTATAAATAGATAGATAGAATTATAGATAGACATATATATAAATATATAGATAAACAGATACACAGATAGATAAATAGATAGATATATAAATAGATAGATAGATACACTTATATATAGATTGATAGGAAAGTAGATATTAAGATTATTGGACAAATATATATATATATATAGATAGATAGATAGATAAAAAGATATATAGATAGACAAATAGATAGACAAATAGATAAAAAATAGTTACATACTACAGAAAAATCATAAATTGCAAAAAAAAAAATTCTAGTTTTTTAGGATTTTCCGTCGCTAAAATATTTGCTTGGGATTTCCCCACCACAACATGGCCAGCTTCCTTCATGTCATATTTGCTGAATTACTCCAAGTGAGTGCTTATATGGAAGGAAGCACCAGTATCCAGGATCCAAGAATCTGATCTTGCGATCGTTGTGGAGGTTACCAACACTAGGTCTTCTCCATCATCCAGATCATCAAATGTCACAACAGCAGTAGGTGGGGGGTTAGGTTGACCTTGCCGTTCCAGCCTTGCTCTCTTCTTCGGGCACTCTATTTTCCAATGCCCTTTCTGTTTACCGTAGTGACAAATGTCACCCTCCTTTGACCTCTTCTGAAGCTTATTTCTCTTCTTCTTGAATGGAATAGGTTGTGGTCTCCTGTTTCTCACTACCAATCTAGCAGGATGTTCGAGTCTTTCAATCACAGCCTTCTACCTCATCTCTCTAGAGTGTAGGGTAGCACGAACATCCTCTAGTGTAATCTCCTCCTTTTCACCATGAGTGATTCAACAAAATTTTCATAGGAAGGCGGAAGAGAAAATAAAAGTAGAAGTGCATCATCCTCATCTTCCACCTTAGCATCCACACGTTTAAGATCCATGAGGATGATGTTTAAGTCATCCAGATGCTTCTTCAAAGAGGTTCCCTTTTGCATCCTCAGTGTGAACAGCCTTCTCTTTAACAGAAGCTTGTTAGTCAATGATTTAGTCATGTACAGTGACTCAAGCTTGAGCCACAGTTCTGCAGTAGATTCCTCATCTACTACCTCAGCAATGACTTCATCCGAAAAGCTCAACAAATGGTGGAGTGTGCTTTCTCTTCACATCTCCAAGCCTCAGCCTCAGGTATTCCAAGAGCAGTAGCAGTGTGTAGACCGAAGCCTTTAACCAGAGGATTCCAAATATGAAAAATTTTCAATTGCGCTCGCATTTTAATCTGCCACATACTAAACCCATTTCTGCCATTGAATTTCTCAATCGTGGTAGTTAGGGTTCCAACCATTTCAACAGAATATTGCTCGTACAAAAAAATCACAAACCCTAATAGCACAATTTCTTGAAAAATTTTCCAACTCTTGCTTTGATACCAATTGTTGGGCAATTGTGCTTCCACGGTAGTGAGATTAAGATACAGAAATAACAAAAATAACATAAAACAAGCAATATATATATCCAATCCAGTAATCATCCATGATAGAATCAAAAAAATGAGAAAAAACACTAAAAATAATGTGGTTCGTTAGTCGCTCAATATAACTAGCTACATCCACCAGAAAATGCTTATACGTTACAGATTAAACCAACAGAAATTGTCTTACAGTATGCAACACATCGAATAGTCACGATAAATTGCATAGAGAGAAGAGAGAGAGACGATGAATAGTTCCATGGGTCCAAAAACAGCCACCCGAAAATAAAATTATACAACATTTTATGTTAAAAATTCTCTCGGTTCATTTAAGTGGAGCGGGTAAGATCATGGGACGGGTCAAGTTCTGATCCAAAAATTCCAGCCTGCTATCCGGACAGCGGGACCTCCGTTATTGTGCTACTATTGCATCCTCGGCCTCTTAATATTTCTATTCCTGCACTTATATGAAAATATTAAAATAGAAAAAACATTTGATTATACAAACAGATTATTAAAAAACAAATTACATATACAGAATAAGACCTTATTTAAATGCAAGATGATTGAAGTGAGCCCTATTGGAATTCATGTGCTCAAAAAGATTGGGTATATTGAGAATCTTGAAAGGTTGGGCTTTCCATTAAGCCAAGAGTTAGATATTGATTTAGTTTTTGCTATCATTACCTAAAAACTATAATCAATTTGTCATGAATTACAACATAAACAAAATTACCAAAACTTTGCCTAAGTTGTTTTGCAATGTGAGAACTACTAAACAAAATCTTAAAAAGATTAAATTCATAATGATGGTGCAAAAGGGAAAAGGAAAACATAAATCCAAAGATAATGGTAAATCCCAAACCAAAGGCAAGGCAAAATCTTCTGCATTGAAACCTAAGTGAGGGGTGGCTAAGGAATGTACTTGCTTCCACTATGGTCAGATCGGACATTAGAAAAGGAATTGCAAACAATACTAGGAAGAATTAAACAGGAAGAATGGAAGTGAGACTTTTACCTCTGGTATTTATGTTATTGAAATCAATTTATCTACTTCTTCAACATGGGTATTAAATATCAGATGTGCTTCTCACATTTGTAATAATGTGCATTATCTTATAAAGAGTAGATCATTGACAAAAAGCGATGTGTTAAATGAGAAATGTATATCTAAACTCCATAAATATTTACTTATAGACTCATTTGATCTTCAATCAAATGAAGTATGCGAGTCTAATCTATTATGAAAAATGACAACAACTCCTTTTACTGGTCAAAAAAATGGTCAAATGATTTGTTAGGACATATACATAATGATGTATGTGGCTATTTCAATATAATAACTAGAGGAGGCTACCAGTATTTCATTACATTTACTAATGATATCAGTAGTTATGGATATATGTATTTATTGAAACAAAAGTCAGAATCCTTTGAAAATTTCAAAGAATTTAAGAATGAAGTACAAAAACAACATGGAAAAAGTATTAAGATACTTAGATCCAGATCAAGGTGGTGAATACTTAAGCCAAGAGTTTTGTGCTCATCTAGTTTAATCTGGGATCATATCCTAACTCACTCTACCTAGAACACCATAATGAAATGGTATATCAGAAAGGATGAATCATACTCTGTTAGACATGGTATGATCAATAATGAGTCATGTAGATCTTCCTTCTTCCTTCTAGAGTTATGCTCTAGGGATAGCTTCTTTCACACTTAATCATGTTCCATCTAAGGTAGTTACAAAGACAACATATGAGATATGGGTAGTAAAGAGTCCCAAGATGTCTTTCATGAAGATTTAGGGTTGTGAACCTTATGTTAGACATCAAGTCTTAGAGAAACTAGGACTCAATTCAGACAAATGCTATTTTTTAGGATATCCCAATGAAACAAAATGATACTACTTTTATATTCACACACAAGGAAAAGTGGTTGTAAGAAATGGTGTTTTTCTAGAAAAAAAATTTATTTCTAGAAAAGCTTGTGGGAGAAAATAAGATATTAAAGAAATTTGAGATATACAAACTAGCATTGAATCCAGATTCTAAGAAATGGCTAGTTGCCATGAGATCTGAAATGGAATACATGTATATCAACCAAGCATGGTCTTTGGTTGATCCACCTAAAGGGATAAATCTCATTGGGTGCAAATGGGTTTTTAAAAGAAAAACTGACATGGATGGTAATGTGCATACCTTTAAAGGGATATTGGTTGCTTAAAGTTTTAAAAAATTCATGGTATAGACTATGATGAAATCTTCTCACTAGTTGTGATGCTTAATTCCATTAGATTCTAACTTGTGATTACAACTTACCATGATTATGAAATCTGGCAAATAAATGTCAAAAATATATTCTTTAATCAGAATTTATTTGAGGATGTGTACAAGACACAATATGAAGGTTTTGTTGATCAAAAGGGTGCTACAAAGATATGTAAGTTGCATAAGTCTATTTATGGATTAAAGCAAGCTTCAAGAAGTTGGAATCTTCTATTTGATATTGTAATCAAAGAGTTTGGCTTTATTAAGATTGAAGATAAACATTATGTCTACAAAAGGATTAGTGGGAGTATAGTATTCTTTCTTATTTTATATATAGATGATATACGTCTCATTAGAAATGATATCTCTGTCTTACAATAAATAAAGGCTTAGCTTGAAAATTATTTCTCGATGAAAGACTTAGGTGATGCTTCCTATATATTAAGCTTAAAGATCTATAGAGATAGATCAAACACTACAAAAAAATATTCATTTAGCTAGGAAATTTTAGCTAGGGATCAATCCCTAGGTAAAATACGAGGGATTAGCTAGGGAATAGCAAGGGATTTATGATTTTTCATTGAAATAAAAATTTGCAATGGATTAGTTACAGAATAGCCTCGTAAATTCCGCCCAAAGAAAAGCGGAGAATTTAGAGATGGATTTAGCGACGGAATTTCTCTAGTAATTTCAATCAAAATATAGTGATAAATTTAGCGACAGGATTTCCCTACCTAATTTCATCCAAAATATAGCAATGGACTTAACAACAGAATTTTACTAGCAAATTAAATTCGGAATATAGTGATAGATTTAGAGATGGAAACTACCTAGCTATTACATGCAGAATATAGCGACGGATTTAGTGATGAAATTTTCCAAGCTAATTTCATCCGAAAATAGTGATGGATTTAGTGATGAAATTTCCCTAGCTAATAAAATCAAGAATATAACGATGGATTTAGAGATGGAACTTTCTTACTAATTACATCCAGAATATTACAATGGATTTAGAGATGGAATTTTTCTAGCCAATCTTTAATTATTTAAATTTTTTTAATTTATTATTTGTTTTAATATTTTATTTAATTTTATTTATCAAATATATGTTATGGTCTATAGATGAGCTATTTTTGAAAGACACATTCTCCTCATAAAATTATAAAAAATGATATTAAAATAAATAATTTAAAATATATAAAAATACAAAAAATATATATTAATAAGGACTAAAATAACTATTTTTATGATTATAATTTTTTTAAAAAATTATCCAAAAAATTTTTATAACATTTTTAATTTAGAAACTTATTATTAAAGTAAGATTAAATTATTAATTCTATAATTATAAAAAATTTTAAGATATTTTAAAAATTAAATGAAAATACATTAAAATTGCGACTAATATAAAGGTAAAATAATTCATTATATTATTTAATAAAGAAATTTTCAAAAATATCTGAATTGATGAATAAACTAGAAAATATTAATATTATTATAAGTATATAAAAATTTTATAATTATATGAAACTTTTAAAAAAAAATAATTAATAGAAAATTTGAAAATCTTGAATTATAATAAAAATTTAATTTTTTTATTAAATTTAAAAAAAATAATTTTACTTTTAAAAATAAATACATAGATGTGTGCCCATACTAAAATTTATAAGAATTAAATTAGTAATAATTTTATTATTTGCTTTTAAAATTTTGTCTTTATTAAAATAATAAATATAACTTTTTTAATTATCTTCTCACTTTAAGTAATTTTAATAATTTTTAAAATTATTAATGATCTCAAATAATATGAAATTTTATGCCTTTAAAATTATTTCAGATTATCTTCATAAAAATTAATATGAATTCTTAAAAATTTATAACCATAAAATATATATATTTATATATTTTTTAACATAAAAAACATTTTATAACTTTTAGGAGAGTGACTTGAAGACAAATTATCTTTTCATGTATGTCTTATTATATGAAGTTTATAAATTTTGTAGCTATTTGATTTTTTTTTGTTATAAGGCTAAACATAATCTTTTTTGAAATTATTTATATATATATTGTTTAATTAATTTTATAATATAAAATTGTAAGGTGTTTGTTTTTTATGTGTACTTGCTACACGCACATGAATTCTGTTGAAAATATTTTGATAATAAATATAAAAAATGAGTCTTTTTGTAATTTATATATTTATTGTTTATTTAATGTTTTTATAATGAAAAATTTAAATATTATGGTAAAATATATAGTCATTTATTGTTGAGACTCAAGAGACAACTGTAACAAGTGCCTGAGTCCTCCACAGTTCGCCTCTATCTCTCGACACTGATGCATCAAAACCTAATCGAAGAGTAAGTGAGAATTTCTTATTGATTTGAAGTACGTTTTCTACCCTAATTCTTCATCGATTATCTTAATGGAAAAGTGTGTATTTTGATTCTTTTATTTTTTATTTCGAAATCATTCTTCATTACTCACCATGGTATGCTTGGATTGCTTTTATAAATTGATTTGTATACATACGTCATGCATGTGTGATATAATGCGTTCTCATTGTGTGGATGTTGATGCTGCACAACATGTATGCCGACTTGATTTTTATTTTTTTTTAACTCGACAGCCTTGTGATTTTAAATGTTAATCAAGAAATGGGTGTTGGTGTTTGTGGTGAGTAGTGTGTATATAACAATATATTTAATATTTAAATAATAAATTATGTAAATATGATAATCCCAAGTGTAATACCACATAAATATATAAGTGTATTTTACTATATCTATAACTATAAAAATAGTATACATGAACATAACTATATATAAATATAACAACATATATTTAATATACATATATATACATACATACATATATATATATATATATATATAACTATATATAAATGTAGTTAGCAATATGTATATCAACATATTACTATATATAATTGTATTTATCTACATCAATACCTATACATAGCTATATGTCTAAATATATATAATTACATGAAAAACTATATATAACTACATCTGCAACATGTATAATTACAACCTTCAGAAACTTATCATTCATTCATATCATTCATCTCACTCATACATGTTTTTTTGGATATTGTATTAATCTATATCATTTTTCATATATTATAGGAACTTAAATTTAATTTTTTCAACCTTAAATGTATTTTTATTGTATTTTTATATGTTTGTATAAATCATTATGATTTAATATGTTTAGGGTTTGTATTTTTGTTTCACTTAATATCATTTAACTAAAATTGATTTCTAATAAAATGTTCATTTTTTTTAAATTCATGTTGTAAATTTCTAAACAAATAATAATATGTTTGTGTAGTAAATATTATAAAAAATTTTTAAAATATATATGTGATGTTGTTTCAATTTACAAAGATAAAACTTTAAAAATAAAATTTATTTACAAAATAAAATTTGTACCTCATAATATGCAATATGTTATATGTATTATACATAACTAATGTTTGAAATGTATCTATTAATTACAAAAAAACATTGTCATGTATTCAAATTAAAAAAAAAATTTAAAAATAATTATTAAAAAAAACAAATTCTTATATTTATATGGTCATTTATATATTTTGAATAAAATAAAAAAAATAATTACTTGTAGAAAAATTTACCCATATATTTATATGGTAATCTATTTTGTTTGAACATAATTAAAGTAATAATTGATTTTTTACAATACATTAAAGGCATGTATTTATATGCACAACATTATATTTGTTTGAATATTAAAGTTTCTAAAAATTTATTAATAACAATAAATAATAGGGAGAAATTTATCATAGTCATTAATATTTTATAAATATTAATATATAATATTGATTTAAATATAAAGAATTTATAATATTTTATAAATCGTGTACAATATATAATATTTTATTTTAATTAAATTTTCAAAATCAAAAAATTTTAAATACATTTACACACACGCGCACACACACGCACACACATATATATAAAATAGTTTCATGTGTAACTTTAAAAATACATTATGTATATATGTATATGTGTGTGTTTGTGTGAGTGTATAGTAGTATATGCATGCATACAAGTATATACACTACTTTGAAAATGTAATTACATGTGTGATATCTACAAAAGTACAAATATGTGTATGCTGATATATAATGAATAGTAATGTATATGGATGGATAAATGTGAGTGTGTGTGTAGGGTAGTGTATATACACATATATATTTATGCATATATATGTAAATATCAACATTGATTTTGAGAAGAAAAATACTTGAGCACATAAATATTAACATGTTCCACAAATTTGTAAGTGTAGGAGCAGAAAGTGATATTATTACAAGATGCTACTACTCTCCCAACTATAACACTTTGACTTAAAATTTTATCAAAGTACTACTTGCAATGATAAGGTTCATTCAATACTACATACCATGGAGTTACATTTTCATTCAATATTATAATTTGTTCAAATAAAAAAAAACTATCTAATATCTTTTTCAACAACTCTTCTATCTTTTTGTTCTAGTCTTGATAAGCTATTTTCAATTGTGCTTATATGTACATTTTTTACCTAATACCTCTAGTTTAAACTATCGTAATAGTAAAATTCATCAAATCAATCTAGACTTGACATCTTTCTTTTTTATGATATATTTGATTATAGAATATTTAGTATATGCTATGACTTTGGTTCCCACTAAATATGATATTAACTTGCCAATAGAAAAGATTGTTAATACAAGTTCTTTCACTATAGTGGTGTAATTCAATTGGGCATTTGAGAGTGTATTGTTATCATAATATATGATAACTTTATAAATATTTGTAGTGTGTATATAACAACATATTTTCTAATATATAAACTTTTTTTTAGAAAAATATACAAATATATTAATTGATATTATGGTTTATTATTATTGAGACACAAAAATAATAATAATAATCAAAAATATCTTGAATCACTCAAAGAGAATAAAAGCAATTCCATACATATTTTCATATGTTTGTGAATATAAATGGACCACGGCATACATCTTCTTGAGAAAACCCAATAAAAGATTTACAATATTGAAAACATTTTTAATATCAATCCTAAAGAATAAGAGAAACTATATTCTCATATTTTTCTTTATATCTAGTAGAGATAACAATGGAAAACTCATCGATAAATAATCACATAAACATAGGCTGAAATAAAATAATTTTTCATTTAAATATATTACTTAAAAACTAAAAAAAAATATTTAAATCATTGAGCTATTCGAAACATTTATAAAAAAAATATTTGAATATAAAAATATTCAATTCATTAATATATATAATAATAGTATCAACTACAATAATATAACACAACTTTCCTCCAACTCATATTTATAGAAATAATATATGTAACTCAAAAAAAATCATAAAAATGCGAATCTTAAAGACTTTTCCAAATACATTTCATTATTTAAATCATTATGATTAAATGTATTATTAAAAATTAATTAATTAATTAATTAAAACAAGAATGAGATATAATTTATCGTATAATTTTAAATACATATAGAGGTAAAAGCATAAAAAAACAAGTTAAATAATTAGTAAGTCAATACATAATTCTTTAGACATTGAGGTATAAAAACTTTTAATTCAAAATAAGATCAAATATATATATATATATATATATATATATATATATATATATATATATATATATATAATATAAAATTAATTCATCAAAATAAAATATTATTAGTTTCTTACTTATTCAAAAAATCATAATTATGTAACAAAATAAAAAAAAATATTATAATAATATTTCTTTTTATAAAAAAAACACAATCATTACATAACATAAAAGTGGATTTAAATATATATGATTAAAATATTTTAACATAAATTCTCTTCTCATATATCATCATTATTTTTATCTAGTATATTAGGAGTTAGAAAGTTTTTACTATCATATGATTGATTTCATATTAAATAAATATGAAATCATTACAATTTATATGATTTTTCATCTATAATAATTCGTGTCAAACTCAACTTACTCATATTATTATATGTTCTGGCTAAATGATATTTAAGATTAAGAAAATCATTAAAAAAAATGGCCACAAAATTCCTAAGAAACCCCAAATGTGAGTTAACTTGAAAACAATCTCTTTGGCCTCACATAGATTGCCACGACGAAAAGAATATTTAAAGAAATTATATCACTCAATTACTAATTTGTGGTAATGATGAATTGTAGTTATATTTTTTTTGAATACTATAATGACCTAGAAAGACATGAGATGACACAATTTATTTTCTTACTTTTAAAGAAACATTTGAACAAAATTCATACCCCCTACAACACGAATGATAAATGATGTGATTAAATAATTGAAAAGAAATACAATTTGAAAAAAATAAAAGAAGATATCAATATGATTAAGTAATTTGTAATCATAATTGATTCATCCTAAAATGTCTTATAAAAAAATTTTAAAGTTGTCTTAATTGAATATTTTTTCTAATCTCTAAATTTTCAATAAGAAAATAATATGACTACATAAAATACAAGATAAATCACTTTATTTTTTTTTCAAGAAAAATACAAACTCTCACAATGTATATTATATAATAATATAATTTTTAAAAATATTTATTTCATATTTTTAGTGAATATCAATCATTTTAAAAAAATAAAGCATATATATATAAAAATTATTTTTTTCCTTATGAGATATGAATTATGTAATGCGAAAATACTTATTTATAATAATAGTTAACAAAATAATAAAAGTCATCTTACATAATAATATTATATAATATTTTAGGTAATCTAGATAAGATATATTTCTAATAATAATTTTTTGACGTACTATAAAAACACTAGCATATTTTCTTAAGTTTACGTCATTATTAATATAAATAATATATTTATGCTTGATTTCATAAGTTTTAAATTTTATCAAAACAAAAAAATTAAACTAATAGTGAATAAAAAAAAGATAAATGAAAACTAAGCATCTAATTTATCCTCTGATATGACAAAAATAGGGATAGACAACATGATCAATTCATTTAAAAGTCATCCACAAAGTTATATAAATCCTACGAAAATATCTTAAAAAAACATGGTTAACTCTAAAATTAAAATTAAGTTATTTAGCATGATAACTTAAAATAATAAGATTAACAATAATGTTATAACACATTGTAGATCATATAATATTAGCATAAGCTAGTATGGCATCAGCTACTTTAAAAAAAGATTTAAGAAAAATAGAAATTTAACAAAAAAGAATTTTTAACTCATAGATCAACAATGCAAAAGTTAATAATTAAATTTGAAAAAAAAAAATATTAAAAAACTTTAGCCTCGCGAGAAGATGAAGAACGTGAAAAACTTAGAGAATGTTTTAAAATACTTCACTCAAGAAATTTATAGTATTTGTTGGCACATTATGTTGTTAATTCTCAAAAAACCTAGTGGCATGCTTGACAAATTTTATACTTATACCAATAGTAAAATTGAATTGTTAAAGAATACAATTTAAATACTTTAAGTTAAGTGGAAAATAGAAAAGATAATATAATTGTACCAAGATAATAAAATGAACATTGATACTATTATACTAAATAAGCATCATAGTAATATTATTGATTATTATAAAATTAAAAACATTATAATGAGATAAATATAAATTAATAAATATATATATGTAATGTATCATGTTATAAATAGAGTGCACTCAAAAACTAAAGAATTAAAAGTATAAAAATTTTAAAAATAAGTAATTGAAAAAGTATGATTAGTACTGCTAACTTCAAAGACTATAAGAAAAATCCCATTTAGTTAGGGACAATTCCCAGGCGAAATGGGTATTTTTCATCCCTAAATGGGATCTAACGATGGATTACTGACGAATCAGTTCCCTATCTAAAGTGCTTCTCACTAAATTTTAGCGACGAAAGTGTCCCTGGCTAAAAAGTTAGCGGCGGAAAAATCATTTGCTAAAAAAGAAAAATTTAATAGCTAAATTAGTAAGATAAACGAGTTATTCCATTGCTAAACAAAAATAATAATGGATTATTCCCTAGCTAAAGTGTTATCTATAAATTTTAGCGATGGATATAGTCTCTAACTAAATAAATATAGCGACGGATTATCCATCACTAATTTTAATGTCCCTAGATAAATTAGCTAGGGAAAATTCTCTTGCTAATTTAGCGAGAGATTTTTCCCTTGCTAATTTATCAAGGGAATATTCCTTAGCCATTTTAATTTCAAAAATAATTTCAGAATTTAAAAATTTTTAAATTTTTTATTAAATAATTTAATATTTTTATATCAAATTTAATAAAAACTGAAACTATGTATAATTTATAATAAACAAAAAATAAAATCATTTAAAATCTTTATCTAAAATCATTATTCAGCATAATTGAAACAAAAAAATAACAAACTTTTATGTGATCTTATTCATCAATTTTTCTACCCACCATGCATAAAGTATAATATATTCATTCATTGATGATGTTTTCTCTCTCTCTGCTCCCCTGATCATCATTTTTCTACTGTGACAAAGCTGTCCGAGTAACATCACGTAATATCTAGTTAAAAATATCATCACTTATAGAAGTTTTGTAAGAGGAACAATGTGGTATCATATCTATAAGAAAATTAAACAACTCAGTAAAATTAACAAAAAAAGTTATGTTTTGATACATATATAATCCTGTAGTATATATATAAATATATACTAGCATTTCATTTGTACATATATTACAGCAGTATATGTACATATAAACAATATTATAATGTGTTCATATAAACTAAGTATAAATATACTCAGTATATACATACATAAAATACTACAGTATTAAATGTACGTATACACTGACTTTATTCGTATGTATATACCTCATTTGGTATTGTTGCTACTACTTCTGTAGCCACTCCTACCGTATCTGCCATTGCCAATGTCACTGCGAATAACACTACTGCTATCGTTGTTGCCACCGCTGCCTCTACTGCCGCCTCTGATGCCGCTGCCTTTGCTGCCGCTGCTGCTACCACTGCTGGCCGCCACAGCCACTGGTCGCTGTAGTGGCAGCCGAGGCTGCCGGTGCTACTGCTGCATGCTGGTGCTACCGCTGCATGCCGGTGCTGCCGATGCTGCCGCTGCCACCCCTGAAGCTCCGGCCACTGCCCCCACTGCTATTGTCGCCGTCAATGCTGCCGCTGCCACCTCTACCACTGCTTCGGGTGCTACCGCTGCTTCTGGTGCTACTAATGCTTTAGTTGCAGCTGTTGCAACCGCCACTGCCACCGCTGCTTCCGGTGCAGCCGGTGCTGCTGCCTCTGCCGCTACCTCTGATGTTGTGGCTCTAGCCGATGCTGCTCCGCCACTGCAGTGGCCACTGCTACCACTTCTACTGCCACCGTCGCTACTACCACCGCTGGTGCTTTTGTTGCCGTCTCTACCATCCCTGCCACCGATGTCACTACGATTATTGCTGATAATAGGGTTTTACATACCTATAATAGGCTAAAACTATACCCAAAAAATTCGGAGACACACAAACATATTCACAGATATATAATAACAATTATTATAGACATGAACAAACATAAATTAAAGTTGATTGTAATACAGCTTCAACAAGAATTTAATTAAATAATTTAATATATTTATATTAAATTCAATAAAAATAGAAACTATAAATGAAAATTTTAAATTAAACAAAAAAAATTCATTTAATAACTTATTCTATTACAATATTTTAAATAACTAAAACAAAATTATAATAAAATTATTTTACATCTTATTAATCAATGTATCTACTGACAGTGCATAAAGTATAATCTATTCATGCATTTACGTTGCTTTCTCTCCCTTTGCTTCTCTGATCTCCAACTTTCTACTGCGAAAATGTTGTCCGATCACGGTGCATCATGTATGTCGAAAATTCCATTCACTTATATGAACTTCGAATGGAAAATAATGCGGTACCATATCTGTAAGAAATTTAAACCACTCAATCAAATCAAAATAAATATAAAAAAAACTATGTTTTAAAATATATATATATATATTTTACTACAGTAAATATGTACATATATACTAGCATTTCACTCATACATAAATTACTGTAATACTATAGTAATTTAATTTAAACTTCAATAAATATGTACATATTTACTGTACATATATATATGTACAGTAAATATGTACATATAAACTACAGTATTACGTGTACATATATACTGAGTACATATATACTTAGTATATATTTACATATAAAACTGCAGTATTATATGTATGTATTACCGACTATATACATATGTATATACCACATTTATTGTCATTGTTGTTGCTCCCGCTGCCGCTGCCACTGCCCCTACTATTTAGCAGCTACTACGGCCACTACCACTGCTGTCATCACTGTTGCTGCTGCCGCCGCTGCTGCCCCCGCTACTGCCTCCACTACCGGTGTTGTCGCTCCTACCACCGCTGCTTCTGCCACTGCTACTGCCGGCACTGTTGCACCCCCTACTGCCACTACAACTAGTGCTGCCACTGATGTCGTCGTTGCCATTAATGCTGTCGCTGCCGCTGATGTCGCCTCATGTCGCCGCTAACGCTGCTTCCGCCACTACCAATGCTACCGCTGCCACCGCTACCTACGCTTCTGTTGATGCCGCTGCTACCATAGATGTCGACGTTCTCGCCACTTCCGATGCTGCCACAGCTGCCGCTGTTGCCGCCGCTGCCCCCTCTACCACTGCTACTAGTGTGGCCTGTGATGCCGGTTCTGCCTCCGCAGCCATTGCTGCCGGAGCCACCGCCGCCGCTACTACCAAAATAAAATCCAACATTATTCATGTTTTTATATAAAATTATATTTAAAATAAAATGCAGCTTACTTTATATATTACATTTTAGGAAAATCTTGCAATATAGGCTCTTTAAGAACAATACTGGAATTTTAAAAATAAAGAATAATTAAAAGATAAGAATAAAACTTAATTTTTTTAGTGGACTCATATAATCAAGATAGCTAGAAAATTAGGAGATAAACTTATTAATATTCAATATTTTTCATATTAGTTATTTTTTCACCATCAATTTATCTTTAAGTATTAGGTCTCATCTCACTAGGCAATAAATCTCAAAAATAACATCATTAAAACAGACATAAAAAATTCAAGTTTAACGAAACTATAATAATTCAAAATAAAAATTAATACATGATATTTTATTCTTGGCCTAGAATAATAATTTTCATCATCAGTTGTATACATAAGCACGCAAAGGCAAAATTATTAAATATGCAACAAAACATAAAATTCACCTCACTAAATCTCATAAAAATTTTAAAATAAAATATATTTGTGCAGAAAGAATACAAAAATAACTAATCAATATGAAAATATATATCACATGAATATAATGGAGATCATATCTTGACACAATAATAAATATTTTTGTCCAAGAACAATAAATATCAAGTTTGAGACTCATCAGACATAATATCTCTAAATTTTAGAGATAAGACTATTAAGATATGCATTAAATAGGGACTCCTCACAATGCATATGACAACACAACAATGAGTATGTACATTCAATTTGAATTATACACATATGTGATGAAAAAGAATAGGATTGGCCAAGCTATGTCTAGTTTATTCACAATTCCTAATTTCTAGATAAAGCTTGGCACGACATTATTGCATTGTAATTCAAATTTGATATCTACCCAAATATATTTTCTTATGTATGATTTTTATGATTGAATTTTTCTTCAAAAAAAGTAAGTTGCTATTTCTAAATTAGATAAATAGAAATACTAATTTTTTCAACATTTTCTAGGAAACTCAAAAATAAAAAGAAATAGGGTCAAGCAACGAGAAAGAAATTACTCAGCTGTGAAACAACAACATGTCGAACACCACTCTCCATGTCACCACTGATGAATTCATATGCATCCATCATAGAGTTGCTTAATGTCATCAGTTGATCTGCACACTCATTACTCGTATCAGATTATGTTGCCTGAAGCAATAGCAGATGGTATGGCCCCCACTGATGAATTTAGTCCACATAGTTCCCATCCATTAAAGAAGAGGAAGAGACCTTAATTTAGTCCCCATTGATGTTATGGCCTCCTTTTGTTGTCTTAATTAGGAGATTACCTATCTGAGTTTACCAGAGTGTCCATGATGTAAAATTGCTAGTAGAAGAGGTTTTACCCACACGAAGAGCCTGCAGATGGGAACCCAATCTACTAGCATTGTTCTCATGTTTATATGAACACCACCGTAAGCTATGACATTGTAGATCTCCTATGAGAACCCTAAAACATTGTTATTGCTACCATTAAATGCACAGTTTGAAGTGTGAGCTCTATTTTTTGATAAAAAGCATTTTAATAAAACCTTATATATATACTAAACTATTATAAAATAAAATATAAAAAAAATAACACTAAAATTAAATTATAAAAAATATACTTTAAATAAAATAATAGAAATAGATCTTTATTTAACCATAAATTATAATATTTAATAAATAAATAAAATAAAATTATATAATAATAAAGTATTCATATATATATATATATATATATATATATATATATATATATTATCGCCATAAATTTATAAGAATTCAATTTATCTTTTATTAATATAATATGAAATAATTATAAAAGCATATAATTAAAATCTTTTAATCATTATAAATTTTAATGTTTGATGTGTTCATTTAATAACCACACTGAAATATTAATTTTTTAAATAATCAAAATTTTTTTGATATAATTAAAACAACAATATATTAATCTTAAAATATCATGTTTTTTTTTAATTTTATGAAAAATTAAAAAATTTTTTTAATAATTCAAAAATTTTAAATCTTTTAGTCATTATATTTTTAAAAAATTTCTATAATTATAAAAATATTCTTTTATACTTTTATTTTTATAAATATTTACTTATTTATTCATTTATTCATATAATTTTATAATTTTTTTGTAAACAAACAATTGTTTATTTAGTTTTTTATTAGGTGTAATTTTTATATATTTTTATATATTAATTTAAATATTTTATAAATATTATAATTAAATAATAAATTATATAATGTTTTGTAATACAATATTTAAATAACATAAATAAATTTTTCAGATAAAATTAAGTATAATATTTTAATTAAATTATAATCAAAAAATAGTTATTTTAATCATATTTAATGTAAATTTTTATTAGTATTATATATTTATTATTTTTTTTAATAATATCAAATTTAAATTATTATATGAGAAGATTGTGTAATTTAAGGATCGCTCATATATAGACAATGACATACCTTTAATATAGAAAATAATATAAGATATTAAAATAAATAATGCTTAAAAAAATATCATTGAAGATTAGCAACAGGAAAAAATTAATTTAAAAACATCATAAAAAACTCTTATATAGAAGACAAAATCATTATGCCATCTCACAAATTGAGTACTCTCATCAAAGCATAAAGAAAATAAATAAAAGTTAGGTGTATGGCCAGCTTTAAAGTTACAGTTATGTAAAGAAAACATTTAGTTGTATAATTAGGACTAAGCTATAGCTATGTAAAAACATACAACTAAGCAATTTTGCCTTTTAAGTAATTAAAAAGATCCCAATAATTAAAAAATATACATCCAAGTTAAGGAAACTGATTTCCATATAAGATTTATGTGAACTACACATTACATCACTCTTCATACCTCAGTGTGCTACACTACACTTCACACCACATTGCACTATTACACTTACACCATAATGGCCAAACTATTACACATTCACTCTTATTGTGCACACAACACAACACTGCACCATACACATTAATCCCATGTTGACACCTCTGCAACTGCCACAACTATCAGACACTGTATACACTTTGTCTCAACACCACAAATACTATCACATTGTCAATGTCACTGCACGAATACTACGTCGAAGCCACAACCACGCCGATAATCCATTAATATCTTGTCCTCCACATAAACACACACACTATCATTGTTCCACATCACCACTACACTACATCGACATCACTCTACAATCACGTCAGCTATTCACCATGTAGATCTACTACATAAACTAAGTGCACACATTGTATAGTAACACCTTGTAATGTAGACATACCTTTTATGAATTGCAAACCCTAGCTTATAAATTAAAGAAGAAAATATTATGATAGAAAAAAGAAAATAAAACACTAAATCATAACTCAAACAGCAAACCTAATTATAAATAAAGAAAAAAAAATTGAGCAGGCCATAATCGGGTGTTCCTATTATTAAAAATATAAATAATAAATGGAGGTCGTGGAAGTCATACCCAGTATACAAGATTCCCATTTTAATGAGAGATCTGAAGAATTTAATATATCAATAGTCTTACCTCCCAAAATTTTATAGAGACTACATCTAAAAAGTCTTCAACCTGAGACATACTACCATTAGCTATAGATATTTATCATTGTACAAATGCATTACCTCCAATATATATGTAACACAAAAAACTTCCAAGTAATCAATTAGCTCAATATTATTTCACCCAAACATATTAAGAATAATATAATAAATAAACACTCATAAAAATTATAACAATGATATTCAAAAATGTTCAAATTAGAAATAAATATAATTGATGAGTCATAAGGTAAAGATTTGGAGAAAAATAAAATGAAAACTCAAAAATAATTAATAATTATATCGGAGAATCAATTAAATTATATATAGATAGGTCTACTATTAAATCTATATTTTTTTAGGTAAGTTACAAAAAAATTAAAAAAAAATAAAAATATTTATATATGGATTGGAATATATTCGAACATGGATTAGTTTAGGTATGTCCAAATGGCAAGGTACAGGCCCAACAATGATCATGATGATAAATGAGAATTTACATTGTCAGATAATAAACTTAAAAGTAAAAGAAAAATAGAGAGTATCACTGCTACAATTGCAAAGCATCTTCCAACAATAATAGCTGGTTGATGAAAATCTTTAAAGGTAACTACGTGGGATGCGACATTGCTTAATAGTGCCATATTCATGCATGTCCACTTCCATTCCTACTAATTTGATCTCCATGCCTTAAAAATCAATCTTAGTTGAAAAAATTAACATTCCAAGTTTTGCTTGTTGAATAAACTTGCAATAAGACTTCCAATATATCATGCCAAAAAAGAAAAATTCATTTGGATATTTGAAAAACAAACTAAAAAGAAATAAATGAAAAACAAAAAAAAATTATAGCTACATTTACTGAAGTTGTATATGGCAATAAAGGAAACTAGAATAAATACTTAGTTATCTCGATGATAGTTTTAAAATAATTTTTTGAAAAAAATTTCTTAAAAGATGATTTTGTCCATTTTCTTGCCTACAAAAATTCTAGTTGTTTAAGAATTAAATTATCAAAATCCAACTCTTATATCACCGATGAATATATAAAATTCATATGAAAATATTTATAAATTTAGGAATATATATATGAATAGCCGAAAAAATATATTCAACAGAAAAGATAAAAGAGTTATTAAAACAAAAATAAACAAAATAGACCCCTGTTATATTGATAGTTCATTTGCACTGATACTGCACTACACTAATTCCTTGTGGAAACAATCCCACATCCAAAAATATAATTGCCAAAATATTGCTGCAACTATTTTTAATCACTCACATTTCATTCATTCCAAGTAGTCCAAAAATTTATATAAGGCAATATGTCCTAAACCCTTTTTATTATCTCTACCAATAGATAAATTTTACATGAAATAATATGTATCCTCAAGAAGAACAAATAAAAATCAATAATGTATTTGATTAGCTCAAATAAAGTGACTACGAGAAAAAACCTTGCAACCCAGGCTCAGGTGACTACTTTAGACCATATAATACATTCTACAATTTGCAAACCACACTTGATTGTACTGCCCAAATCAATAGTAGTTGCTTCATATATACCTCCATCTGAAGTTTATAATACAAAATTATTTTTTAAAGTTTAGTTTGTGTATACACTAACCGTGAGATATTGTAAAAAAATGAAAATACGTACCAAAGTCAACTTGATTACTGTAGAGTAAGTATCATGATATTTCATACCAAATATCTGATTGTATCGCATCACTATAAATCTCATTTTAAGTTGATATGATTTTTCATCAAAACTTGCCTTCATAGTAAACAATAAAATGCATCCGACAACAGACTTTCTCAAAGATCATGATATTAGTTGTCTGATCTCATTATAGCTAAGGATATAGATCTCATCTATCATAGTCTGACACATTCTTAAATGAGATAATATCTCAGAAAAAGATCATGCTAGTATCATCAAGAGAAATAATAAAAGAAATAAAATAAAATAAAATAAGAGTGCAACGAACTATGTGAAATCAAGTATCGAGTACACGTCTTCTCTCCTTTTCATAGAGAAATCGAAAGGTCAAGGTCAGAGGGACTGCATATAAAATTAGTTGGCTCCTCAATAGGATCACCTTTTATCCTATCAAGCTGGGCATGTTTCTCTCATCTAGTATATACTCTAAGTTATGAATGTTCAAGTGTCATAATTTCGAACATTATAAGTCTGTATTGGTGCACACACTTATAATAATATGTAATCTAGATATGAAAAAAAGCCTTCTACTCGAGAACTCTCACTTTCGCTAGACTCAATATAATCTGAATTTGTTGGCATGTATGTTGATTCTATGAGAACAATATCATGCTCAAAACTAACATGATCAAATATAGTCAATGAGTGACTCTCTTTATCAACTAAAAGTCGATGCAGGGTTATAGTTAATAGACAAAGAGTGATGAATCCAAATGCATATATATATATATATATTATATATATATATATATATAATTCCACTCTTATATATATATATTCACACTCTTCCTAAGCATGTTAAAGAATAAATCATTATTAAATAATTAACATCTAAACTAATTGAAATTTTTTTGTCTATGGTAAAAAAATACTCACTTTGGGAACTAAAGTATCCATGAAAGACATAACTCAAGGCCTTGGATACTAGTTTGTCTCATCCTAGAGAACAATCAAAAAAAAATAAGTAAAACAAAAAACTCTAGAAGGAAACAATTTTGGAATACTCTTTCCAAGTAAAAATATGAGTCATCTCAATCAGTTGTCTATTCTTTATTCAACCACCTTATTTTGTTGAAGGTATGATATTACAAAAAAGTCTAGTATATAATCTGATGATCTATATAATAAATATTAAATTGATATGACATAAATTATAATATATTATTTTTTTTTAATTTTTTTTAATTTTATCGAATTGAGTTTTTATCAATTTATAAAAAATTTAACCAAAGAAGCCTTCTGATCTATCACGAAATAGATATATCCAAATATCTTGAACAGACAACAACAAATATGATCAAATACTTAATTCTCTCTTTAATCATATTTCTATTAGGTTTTCATATGTTTAAGTTAAAGATGTCAATTGTGTAGTGTCATATCAACATATCATCGTAGGAGGTAGGCTCGTCTATAATTATTTGAGACGCAATATGTATCGAGATGCAAGGTGCATCGAGACGAAAGGCACACTGAGGCACGAGTCACACCCAAGCATAAGGCACACCCAGGCACAAGGCGCACCCAGGCGCACCCAGGTGCAAGGCGCACCCAGGCGCACCCAGGTGCAAGGCGCACCCAGGCGCACCCAGGTGCAAGGCGCACCCAATCATATTTTATTTTATGTATACTCTACATAAAAATACATAAAACTTTTATATTTAACTAAAGAAATATTTATAATTTTTATCTATTAATAAAATAAAATCAAAAGAATAACATTAAACATAAAAAAATAGATAGTATTAGTACTTCTCAACATCACTATCATTAAGAATAATAAAATAAAATAATTGAATTTTAACAATCCAATAAATAAAGTTAAAAAATTAAACTTCAAATATAGCATATCAATATTAAAAAACATATCATTAATATTTTTATTATAAAAAAAATTAAAAACTTAAAAAGATATACAAAATAAATACTTATAGATCTTGCTCAAACTCTAAATCCATAAAATCATCATGACTATCATTTGTTTCATCATCACTATTGAACTCTTACTTGTCTTAATCTTCATATCCTGATAACTGGGTCATTTTTTCATCTTCATCAATCAAAATTAAAGTAAAAGTATATTTAAAACTTGATGATATTAACTTTGATATTTATATTTTGCTTGAAGTTGCTTTAATTTTTATATAAACTTTAGCTCCTCTAGCTTTTACAACAACACCACAAGTTAAATCATTACTCTCAAATGCTAAATTATCTTCTGTAACATCTTCATCTTCTTTTTTTCTTTAATTATTTATTGTTATAATTTATATCTTCCAAAAAAATAAAATCAATAATATGATGCTCATTGAATCTTTTTATCAAGGCTCAATTGTACTTAATGTACATCAAATCATTCGAGTATTAATATTCCAACTTATTTCTCCTCTTGTTATAAATCTAAAAAAAATCATGATTATTCGATTATATATTATATTAAATAATATAATAAAGATATTAATTTTTCGTAATTATTTTAATAATTTACATTCTCGAAGATATTTAAATTTATTTCACAACTAGATACACTATATATTAGGTTGAAATGCCACAATACAAATTTTTACAAACTATTAATATTAGATCCAAATATACTTCATTATTCAATTATAATTAATATAAATAAATTATCAGCTAGATATTCCATATATTTTAATAAAAAATATATATTAATTTTATTACAGTAAATAACTAAATTAAAAAACTAACTTAATAGTTAAGATTTTTTGTTCATATGGAATAATCATAATCAAAAAGGTATTGAGCATGCATGTACAAGTCCAATTATGATATAATGTTTCTTATTCACCTCTCTATTTCATCAATCTCAACATACATTTACATATATCTTCAAAGATTTTTGAATGTAGATTTACTACTAATCCTTTTGTATCATAATAAAACTCTGTGTACAAAAATTTCTAGCTGAATATAAGGCTAATGAAGCTTAATCTCTCACCGCCTATTAATGATTTTCATGATTTCCTTATACTTCTTTTCACTCTCATTAAAGCTTTTGATAATTATTTTCTGTCTTTTGCATGAAAACATAAATGTAACTCATTGTATGCCTCTTTTCACCAACCACCAAGCAAAGAATATGTACAAGAGGTAAGAGGGTCTGACACCTTCAAACAAAATATTATAGTATTCTAAAAACGAGGCATAAAATTATATTTTTTCTCTTTTCCTCTTTTGCCAATTTATAATTTCTTCAAGTTATTTTTTTTATTTATTAATACGAGATAAGATGATGAAGACCATTACAAACCACATCTTTGTAAGCCTCAACAACTAATTTTGCTCAATAAATCATCTAAGCATATTAAGCAATCTCACTTTATTATAAATACAACCACAAATAAATATAACTCACTTTATTCTCTTCTTGATATATGAGAGTTTTTCAATATCTTTCAACAATAAGTCAAGACAATATGCAATACATAGTATCCATTACAAATATTGTATTTTTATTTCAATAATCTACCTATATAAGTTAAAGTTAAACATTAATATAGAAAAATATATAATGTGTAATAACCTAAATAAAATAATAAAAAATTCAAATTAAATTTTAAATATTTACTATCACATAATTTGAAGTATTATCTATTATAACTTGAATAATATTATCTTTGTTAACTTCTTTCACCCAACTATCAAATAATTCAAATAATTTTTCGCTCGTCTTGTTCATAAAAAAAATATCAATAGGTTTTATAAACATGAATACATGATTTTTCTTTATAAATTCACCATGAAATTCACCAACATTCATTCTTTCCTATCAGTTCATTCATTCGATATAATTAGATATTCATTTTACTTCCATTATGTAAAATGATTCTTCATCAAATTCATTATTAGAATTAATTCTTTTTTTAGACTAGTAACTCTCACATC
>JAREIK010002294.1:63824-100780 GCA_029783825.1 Sapria himalayana | reverse complement strand
ACTATTTATCTATCTAACTATCAATTTATCTATCTATCTATCTTCTTTCTATCTGTCTGTCTATCTATATATCTATCTATTTATATATCTATTTATTTATTTATTTGTCTATATATCTATCTACCTATCTATCTATCTATTTAGCTAAATGTCTATCTATCTAACTATTTTTGCCTATGTATTTGTGTATCTATCTATCTATTTATTATCTATCTATCTATCTATTTGTATATCTATGTGTCTATTTACCTACCTATATGGCTATCTATCTATCTCTCTCTCTCTATTAATCTATATAATAATTTGTGTTCAATTTGTGTATCAATCTATCCATTAATCTATCTGTCAATGTGTTTTTCAATCTGTCTATAAATCTATCTAATAATATCTTTATTGAATCTGTGTATCAATCTGTATATTAATCTATCATTCTATCTATCAAAATGTCTATCTATATGTCTATTTATCTATCTATCTATATGTCTATCTATCTGTCTTTCTATCTTTATCTATATATGTATTAATCAATCTGTCAATCTATCTATTTATCTATCTGACTATCTATCTGTCGATCTATCTCTCTATTTATTAGTCTTCTATCTAGATTCTATGTATCTATCTATCTATTAATTTATCTATTAATCTATCTATCAATCTGTCTATCTATGAATTTATCAATTTGTCTATCTATCAATTTATCAATCTGTCTATCATCAATCAATAAATCTATCTATCTACTACCTTTATACACACACACACACACACACACACATATACCTATCTATTTATCTATCTATATATGTATCTATCGATCATATTGTCTATCAATCTATGTATAAATCTAAATATCTATTTATCTATCAATCAGTCTATCATTCTTTCTATCATTCTGTATATCTATCTATCTATATATCCATCTATCTATCTGTATGTATATAAATTTGTATATCAAACTATATATCTATATTTTTGACATTATATCTAACTTTCTAATTTTCTATTTGTTGGTCTGTATATTAGTTTGTCTATCTATTTGTATGATTGTATATCAGTCTATTTGTCTAACTATCTATAAATCAGCTTGCTTGCCTGACTATCTACCTGCCTCATGGATCTGATTGTTTGTCTATCTAACTAACTATCTAAATGTCTATATTTATATTTGTCAGTCCATCTATCTATCTATCTATATGTCTATCTGTCTGTTTGTCATTATATCTATAATTCTATCTATCTATCTTTCTAAATATCTATCTGTCTATCTAATTGTTTATTGATCTATCTATCTTTCTGTCTATTTATCTATCTATCTATATATCTGTCTATCTACCTATATATCTTATCTATCTTTCTATCTATTTGTCCATATATAAATCTTTTTGTTTATCTGTCAATATGTCTATCTATATATTTATCTATTTGTTTGCCAATCTATGTATCTATATATTTGTGTGTGTGTGTGTGTGTGTATCTATCTATCTAATTATCTATCTATCTATATGTATGTGCGTGTATATATATATATATCTATAGATTTGTATATTTATCTATGTATCTTTCTATGTATCAAACTATCTATTTATATATCTATCTATCTTTCTTTTCATCTACGTGTCTATCTACTGTCTATCTATTTATCTATGTGTGTGTGTGTGTATATATATATATATATATATATATATCTATTTATCTTTTTATGAATCTATCTATATTTATTTCTATCTGCCTATCTATTTATCTATATGTGTATATATCTATATGTCTATATATCTATCTATCTATCTACTTGTCCATCTAACTATATATATATATCTGTCTATGTATCTATCTGTTAGTCTATATGTTTGTGTGTTAGCCTATTTGTCTATTTTTCAATCAATCTATATATTTGTCTATCTCTCAGTCAATATATATATTTATTTTTCTTTCAATTATATATATATATATATATATATATATATATATATCTATATGTCTATCTATTTATCTATATATCTATCTATCTATATATATGTCTACCTATCTATGTATCTATCTATCTATCTATCAAATGATCTATTTATCTATCTATCTGTATATCTATATGTCTATCTATCTGTCTATATATCTATTTATCTATATGACTATCTATCTGTCTATATATATGTCTATTAATATGTCTATTTATCTATCTATCTATTTCTATATATATATATATATATCTATATATCTATCTATTTATCTATGTATTTATCTATCTATATATCTATCTATCATTCTATATATCATTCTTCATGTCTATCAATCTGTATATCAATATATCTATCTATCTATTTATAAATATATCTTTCTATCAATATGTCTATCTATGTATCTATTTATTTGTCTATCTATCTATATATCTATTTGTCTATCTATCTATCTATCTATGTTTCTATCTATATATCTATCTATCAGTCTATATATTTATTTATCTAGATGTCTTTCTATCTATCTATCTATTTATCTATCTATCTATTATCTATCTATCTATCTGTATATCTATTTGGCTCTCTATCTATCTATCTATGCGTCTAACTATATAATTATTAATATATCTATCTTTATATCAATTTTTATATCAATCTGTATAAATACAGATATATATCTATATATCTGTATATAAATCTATCTATATGACTATTTTTCTATCTATCTATCTATATTTTTGTCTATCTGTCTGTCTGTTTATTGATCTATATATTTGTCTATCTATCTCTCTATCTATCTATTTATATGTTATCTATCTAACTGTCTATCTATATGTCTATCTATTTGTCTATCTATCTGTCTATCTATCTATCTTTCTATTTCTTTATCTATTTGTCTATCCATTTATCATTCTATAACTTTATCTATATAACTTTCTAACTATTTGTCTATCTATTTGTCTATCTATATGTTTATCTTTCTATCGATCTATCTTTATATCTGTCTATTTATTTTTCTATTTTTCTATCTTTATATCTATATATCTATATATCTGTTTATCTATGTGTCTATCTATCAATCTATCTATTTGACTATCTATTTATTTATCTACCAATCTATCTTTCTATCTATCTGTCTATCTATTTGTCTATCTATCTATCTATCTCTTTATTTATTTATCTATATATCTATCTATCTATCTATCTTTTTATATCCATGTCTATCTATCTGTCTATATATATAAATATCTATATATCTAACTAACTAACTATCTATCTATTTATCTATCTGTCTTTCTTTTAATCTAACTATTTGTTTAATTATCTATCTATCTATCTATATATCTTTCGATCTTTCTAAATGCCTTTATATCTCTCTATCTAATTGTTTATCTATCTATCTATCCAAATATCTATCTAATAATTAGTTGATCTGTCTATCTATATATCTTCATATCTATCTATCAATCTATCTATCAATCTTTCTATTTCTATATCTATCTTTTTATCTATTTGTCTATATATCTGCTTGTCTTTATATCTATATATATGTTTATTTATGTCTATCTATCTGTATATCTATATTTCTATCTATCTATCTATCTAGCTATCTATATGTGTATATATATATATATATATTTACCTATCTATCTGTGTATCTTTATGTCTATCTATGTGTATATCTATCATTCAATCTATCTGTCTATGTCTATCTTTATATCTACCTAATTGTCTATCTATTTAACTATCTATTTATCTATCTATCTATCTTCTAACAATCGATCTATCTATATATCTATCTGTCTGTCTATCTATCTATCTATCTGTCTATCTGTCTATCTATCTATCTGTCTATCTATGTGTCTATCTATATAATTATTTATATATCTATCTATATATATACAAATATATATCTATATATCTATCTATAAATCTATCTATAAGACTATTTTTCTATCTATATTTTGGCCTGTCTGTCTGTCTGTCTATCTATCTATATATTTGTCTATCTATCTATCTATTTATATTTCTATGTATCTAACTGTCTATCTATCTATCTTTCTATATGTTTATCTATCTGTTTATCTATCTATCTTTCTATATCTTTATCTATATAACTTTCTAACTACTTATCTAACTATTTGTCTATCTATATGTTTATCTATCTATCTATCCATCTATCTTTATATCTGTCTATCTATTTGTCTATCTTTCTATCTATATATCTGTATATCTATGTGTCTATCTATCAATCTATCTATCTGACTATTTATCTATCTATCTGCCTATCTATCTTTCTATCTATCTATCTATTTATTTATCTCTCTTTATTTATTTATCTATCTTTTTATTTATTTATCTATCTGTCTATCTATCTATATCACTATCAATCAATCTGTCTATATATATATATATATCTATATGTCTACCTAACTATCTATCTATCTGTTTATCTATCTGTCTTTCTTTCTATCTAACTATTTGTCTAATTATTTTCTTATCTATCTATCTGTATATCTTTCGATCTTTCTAAATGTATTTATATCTCTTTATCTAACTGTTTATCTATCTATCTATCCAAATATCTATCTAATAATAAGTTGATCTATCTACCTATCATTCTTCATATCTATCATCATCAATCTATCTATCTATCTTTCTATTTCTATCTTTTTATATATATTTGTTTGTATATCTATTTTTCTTTATATATATATTATATTTTTATCTCTATGTCAATCTATCTGTCTATCTATATTTTTATTTATCTATCTATGTAACTTTCTATATGTATATATATATATATATATATATATTCTCTACCTATTTATCTGTGTATCTTAATGTCTATCTATGTGTGTATCTATCATTCAATCTATCTGTCTATGTCTATCTTTATGTCTACCTAATTATCTATCTATTTAACTATCTATCTTTCTTTCTAACAATAGATCTGTTTATCTATCTATCTATCTTTTTATCTATCTACATGTCTGTCTGTCTATCTATCTGTATGTCTATCTGTGTCTATCTATCTTACTATGTATATGTCTATCTTTGTGTCTATCTATCTGCCTTTCTATTTGTCTATCTATGTAAATATCTATCTATCAGTCTATCTGTCAATCTCTCTATATATCTATATATATCTCTATCAATTAATCTATCTATATATATGACTTTCTATCTGTCTATAAATCTACCAATCTATCTATTAATAAATTAGACTATCAATCTTTCTATCTTATGTCTTTCTATTTATCTATCTTTCTGTCTCTCTGTCTATCTACCTACCTATCTATCTTTTGGTCAATATATCTATCTGTCTGTCTATTAGTCTTTATATCTATCTATAATTTTGTCTATCTATCTATCTATATATCTGTCTGTCTGTCTATCTATATTTTTGACTCTCTATCTATATCTATCTATCTATCTATTTATCTGTCTATCTATTTGTCAATATGTATGTCTATCTATCTATTTATTCGTGTATCAATCTTTCAATCAATCAATCTATCTATCTATCTAACTATCTTAATATCTATCTATCTATCTAACAATCTATTTGCCTTTCTATATGCCTTTCCATGTGTCGATCTTTCCATTTATATATCTGTCTATATAACTATCTATTAATCTATTAACCTATCTTTCTTTCGAACTATATGTCTAACTATATGTCTATTTATCTGGCTATCTATCATTCTATCTGTCTATCTATCAATCAATCTATCTAGCTGTATATCTATCTATCTATCTATCTATTTGTGTAATAATCTACGTACCTATCTGTGTGTGTGTGTGTGTGTGTGTGTGTGTGTATATCTGTCTATCTACCAATCTATTTATTTATCAATCTATTTGTCTTTCTATCTATGTGTCTATCTTTATGTCTATCTATCAGTCTAAATATTTGTTTTTGAATCTGTATAGCAATCTATCTATCAATCTATTTATCAATATGTCTATCAATCAAAATATCTATCTATCTAACTATCTATCTATTTGTCTGTTTGATTTTATATCTATCTATCTATTAAACCTTGTGTTTGTATGTTTGTCTGCATGACTATCTACCTACATGGCTATCTGTCTGTTTGTCAATCAATATATCTATTTATCTATCTATCTGTATATCTTATGTATATCTATCTGTTTATCTATTTGTATATTAATCTATTTATTTATCTATCTATTTATATGTCTATCTATCTATCTGTCTATATAATAATATGACTATCTATCTATTTATCTATTTATATGTAGATCTATCAGTCTATCTATCTTTCTATCTATTTATATATATCAATATCTTTCTATCTATCTATATATCTATATATCTATCTATCTGTCTATCTATTTGAATTTCTTTTTTATCTAACTATCTATCAATATTTATATCTATTTTTCTATAAATCTATAAATCTATCTTTCTATCTATTTGTCTTTCAATATTTCTATCAATCTGTCTATGAATCTATGTGTCATTCTAACTATCTATCTGTCTATCTATTTATTTATATATCTATCTATGTGTCTATCTACATGTCTAATAATTTATCTATCTATCTGTCTATCTATTAATCAATCTATCTATTTATATATCTATCTATCTCTCTATCTATCTATTAATTTGTCTGTCATTATGTCTATATATATATATATATATATGTCTATCACTATGTATATTAATCAATCAATTAATCCGTCTATCTATCTATCGATCTATTAATATGTCTATCTGTCTATTTGTTTATCTCTCTCTCTCTCTCTCTATCTTTCTATATATTTTTCTGTCTATATATCCAACTATCTATATGTCTATCTATCTATCTATTTATCAATCAATAAATCTATCTATCTATAAATTTATCTATCAATCTGTCTAAAAATCTATCTATCAATCAATCTATCAATCTATTTATCAATCTATCTATCAATTTATCTATCTATCTTTTTATCTATCTATCTATCTATCTAAATGTCTATCTATGTATCTATTTAATTATCTATCTATCGATCTATAAATTTTTATGTGATTTATCTATCAATCTCTCTATCAATCTATCTGTCTATCTATTTGTCTATATAATAGTGTATCTCACTTTGTGTTTACTTAACTATCTGCCGACATGAATATTTGTCTATCTGTCTGGCTTTCTTTCTTTCTATCTCTCTGTCAATTTATTTGTCTATATATTAATCTATCTATGTGTTTATCTATTTATCTATCTTTCTATCTATTTGTTTGTTTACTAATTTGTCTATCTATTTGTCAATCTAACTAACTATCTATCTATCTATCTGTATGTCTATCTATATACCATTCTATTATTCTCTATATCTATCTAACTATCTATTAATATGTTTATCTATCAAACTATAAATCTGTTTATCAATCTATCTATAACATTGATTATCAATTTATCTATTATTCTTTGTATCAAGCTGTTTATCATTATATATATCTATCTATTTATGTTTCTAACTAACTAACTATCTATCTATCTATTCATCTATCTATCTAATTATCTGTCTTTCTATCTTATTATCTATTTGTCTATTATCTATCTTTCTTCTATCTATAAATCTACCTATCTTTCTATCTATATATCTATCTATTTGTCTATCTATCTATTTATCTTTCTATCTATCTTTTAGTTTGTTTATCTCTCTATTAATCAAACAATCTATATATCTATATCCGTATCTATATACCATTCTATTTATATATCTATCTATTTATCTATATATTTGTCTATCTTTTTATCTATCTATTTATCTATATATTTGTCTATCAATATATCTATTTATCTATCTATCTTATATATATATATATATATATATATCTATCTATCTGTACAGCTAACTATCTATCAATCTATATGACTATCAATTTGTATATCAATCTGTATATCAAATATCTATTAATTTGTATATCAATCTGTCTATTAATTTGTTTATCAATCTCTATATTAATCTATCTATAAATCTATTAATCAACATGTCTCTCAATCTCTCAATCAATCATTATATAAATATATTTATCTATCTATCAAACAATCAATCTCTCTCTATTTGTTTATCTATCTATTATCTATCTATCTATTAGTATTTGTATATATGTATCTATCTGTATATCTATCTATATATCTGTATATCTATCTATCTATATATCTCTCTATATATTTATCTATCTATCTACCTATCTATTGTTATATATATATATATATATCTAATTATCTATTTATCTATATGTTAATCTATTTGTTTATTTATTTGTCTATCAATCTGTCTATCTATCTGCTATTAATTTGTATATCAATATGCCTATCAATCTACTTAGATATATGTTTATCAATATGTCTATCAATCTAACTATCAATCTGTCTATCTATATGTCTATATATCTATCTATCAATAATTCTATCTATTTGTCAATCTATCTATTAATCTTTATGTCTACCTAATTATCTATATATCTATCAGTCTATGTGTCTATCTAGACTTTCTGTCTGTCTATCAATTTGTATATCTATCTATCTATGTATTGTATATCTAACTGTATATCTCTCTTACTATCTATCTAATTTTTTATCTATGTGTATATCTATCTGTTTATCTAACTATCTATCTCTATGTCTATCTATCTATCTATCTATATTTGTATTTGATTATCTATCTTTCTATCAATCCATGTATCAATCAATCAAACAATGTGTCTATCAATCTATCTCTCTTTATATCTATCTATCTATTTGTCAATATGTCTATTTATCTATCTGACTCTTTGTCTATCTATTTGTTTGCCTATCTTTCTATCTATTTTTCTGGTTGTCTATCTACCTACCTAATTGTTTGTCTACCTAACTTTTTGTCTTCATACTATCTGTATGCAAGACACTTTACCTCTTTGTCTATCTAACTATCTGCATATCTTTCTAACTATCTAATGATCTATCTATATGGCTATCTTTCTGTCTATATATTTGTCAATTTATCTATCTATCTATCTAATAATATATCTATCTATTTTTCAATCTATTTTATTATATATCTGTCTATCTATCTATCTATCTAACTATATATTTATCTATCTATTTATCTATCTGACTATCTACTATCTATCAATATATATTTCTTTTTTTATATTTATCTATCAATCTATCTATCTTTCTTTCTTTCTAATAATTTGTCATCTATTTATCTATCTATCTATCATCTATATAACTTTCTAACTACATATATATGATTATATATATCTATCTTTCTATCTAACTATTTACCTTTCTATCTGTCTATCAATCTGTATAATTATATGTGTATTAATCTATATATCAATCTGTATATCAATATGTCAATCAATATGTCTATCAAACTATCAAATCAATTTGTCTATCTATCTATTTATCTATCTATCTATCTATTATCTATCTATCTATCTATCTTTCTATCTATATATTTATCTATATGCCTATCAATATGTCTATCTATCTAACTATTAGTATATCTATCTACCTAATTCTCTCTATACCTGATAGTTTGTATGCTTTCTATTTGTCTATCTATCTATCTATCTATCTATCTGCCTATCAGTCTATTTATCTATCTATCGATTTATTTATCTTTCTAATGATTAATCTATCTATCTATCTATATATCTATCAATCTATCTATCAATTTATATATCAATTTGTCTATCAATATGTCTATCAAGATATCTTTGAATCTATTTATAAATCTCTCCATCAATCTGTCTCTCAATCTATCTTTCAATCAATCAATCTATTTGTCTATCTATGTGTCTATCAATCTTTCTATCAATCTATATATCAATCTATCTGTTTATCTTTCTGTCTATCTAACCCTATATCTATCTATCTACCTATATTTCTATCTATCTATCTATTTATTTGTTTATCTATAAATCTATCAATCTCTTTGACTATCTCTCTATCTATCTATAAGTCTCTCTATATATCTTTCTATCTATCTTCCTATATATATCTCTATCTATCTTTCAATCTATTTGTGTATCTATTTGACTATCTATTTATCTATCTATCTGTCTATCTACCAATCAATATATATGTGTGTCTATCTATCAATCTTTCCATATATTTATCAATTTATCTATTTATCCATCATCTATCTATCTATCTATATTTCTATCTATCTAATAATTTGTCTATCTATATATCTATTTATTTTTTTATTTATTTATCTATCAATCTATATATATATTTATATATCTATCTTTCTATCTATCTATATAATTATTTTGCTATCTATCTTTTTATGTATTTATCTTTTTATATATATGTCTTTCAATCTATTACTTGTCTATTTATCTATCCATCCATCCATCTATCTATCTGTCTATCTATCATTCTAACTACCTATCTATTTGTCTATTTATCTATTTGTCTATCTATATTTCTTTTTATCAATCTATCTATCTATATAATAATCTAACTATTTATCTATCTATATATCTATCTATCTATATATCTATTTGACTATCTATCATTATATCTTTCTTTCTATCTTTCTATCAACCTATCTATTTATTTATCTACCTTTCTATCTGCATATCATTCTTTCTATATATCTGTCTATCTATTTGTCTATCAACCTATCTATCAACCTATCTATCTATGAATCTATTTATAAATATGTCAATATATGTGTCTATATATGTATTTAACTACTTGTCTATCTATTTATATATCAGTATGTATATCTACCTGTCTTTCAATCAATCAATCAATCTTTCTATCTATACATCTATCTATTGATCTTTCTATTCTTTCTAACTATATATCAATCTTTCTAGCTATCTATCTATTTGTCAAGCTATCTATAAACCTATTTATCTATCTATCTATTTATTTATCTCTTTCTTTCGATCTATCTTTCTCTCTTTCTCTCCGTCATTCTATCTATATATCTATCTATATATCTATCTATCTATCTAAGTCTCTATTTATTTTTCTATCTATCTAGCATCTATCTCCCTATTTATTTGTCAATCTATATGTCTAATAATCTATCAAAATGTCTATCTATCTATCTATCTAACTATCTATCTATTTATCTATTAATCTGGCTATCTATTTATTTATCTAAATATCTATTAATCTATCTATATATCTATCAATCTATCAACCAATCTTACTACCAATCTATATATCAAATTATAAATCAATTTGTTTATCAATCTGTGTATCTTTCAATCAATTTATCTGTCTATTTATATATCTATCTAAATATCTATCTATCTATCTTTCTAATTTATATATATATATATACATACATACATACATACATATATATATATATATATGTCTATCTATCTATATGTCTACATATCTATTTATAAATCAATAATTCAATCAATCTATCTATCTGTCTATCAATCTGTCTATCAAAGTATCTATCGATCTTTCGATGTATCTATATGACTATATGTCTATTTATCAATCAATCTATTTGTCTATATATCTGTAGATCTTTCTATCTATTGGTCTAGCAATCTATTTGTCTGTCTAATTGACTATATGTCTATGTTATTATCTATTTGCTTGACAATTTTTTTATTTCTCTGTTTGTCTGTCTATCTATCTATTTGTCTATCTATCTATTTGTTTGTCTATATATATGTGTATATGTTAGTCCATATATCTATCTATCTATCAGTATGGCTATTTATCTATTAGTCTACTTGAAAGTTTATTTGCCTTACTATCTATCTACCTGACTTTTTATCTACCTGATTAACTATCTGCTTGATTATATATCTGTCTATCTATTTTTCTATCTTTCTATTTATCAATCTATCATAAATCATTTTAACTATCTGTCAATTTATCAGTCGATCTATCTATTTATCTAGGTATATATCTATCTAGGTATCTATCTATCTATCTAACTATCTTTGTATCTATTTGTATACCTATCAATCATTAAATCAATCTATCGATCTATTAGTCTATCTTTCTTTCTATATTTTAGTCTATCTATCAATCTATCTGTCTATATATTTGTCTAACTATATGTCTATCAATTTGTCTATATATATGTCTATCTAACTTTTTATCTATCTATATATCATCATCTATCTTTTTATCTATATATCTATATATTTAAATGTCTAATAATAAATCTAGCTATCTATTAATCAATCTATATCTATCTATCTATCTATCTATATGTCTATCGTTATTTCTATCTATATCTATCCATCAAATCAAACTATCTATTTATCTATCAATTTGTCTTTTAATCTCTTTATAAATCTATCTATCAATATTTCTATAAATATATCTATCAATCTTTCAATCTATCTGTCTATCAATCAATCAATCTGTCTATCTATCTATTTGTCAAACAATATATATATCTATCTAGCTATTTATCTATTTTTCTATCTATCTATCTGTCTATCCAGCTTTCTATCTAGCTATCTATCTATCTATCTATTTGTCTATCTATTTGTATGTCTATATTAATCTATCTGTCTATCTATCTATCTTTCTATTTTTCTATCAATCTTTCAATCTATCAATTTGTCAATCTATATATCTATATATCTATCTATCTATCTAAAAGTCTATCTATCTATGTTTCTATCTATCATCTATCTATCTATCTATCTGTATATTTATCTGTATATCTATCAGTCTATCTTTCTCTCTATATGTTTGTTTATTTATTTGACTATCTATCTATTTGCCTATTTATATGTTTATCTATATATCTTTAAATGTATTTATGTCTTTATCTATCTATCTATATGTCTGTCTTTCTGTCTGTCTGTCAATCAATCTGTATATATATATATCAATTAATCTATCTATCTATCTATCAATCTATTATTCTGTCTATAAATCTATCAATCTATCAAACTATCTATCTATCTATCTATGTATATGTTTTCTATCTATATGTCTATCTATTTGTTTGTTTGTATGTCTGTCTATCTATTTGTGAATCTATTTGTCTGACTATCTACCTATATGTCTACCTACTAGTTAGTTTATATGTCTATCTATATGTCTACCTACTAGTTAGTTTATATGTCTATCTATATGTCTATCTATCTATTTTTCTATCTACCTATCTATTTATCTATCTAATTATATATATATAAATCTATCTATCTAACTATCTATCTATATTTTTATCTTTCTTTCTATCAATATACCTTTATATGCAACTAAATATCTATATGTCTATCAATTTGTATATATATATTACTATCTATCTGTCTATATATCTATCTATCTAAAAATATGTCTATCTATATATCTATCTATTTGTCTATCTTTCTATCAATTTATTATTCTATCTATCTATAAATCAATCAACCTGTCTATTTTCTATTTATCTGTCTATCTATCTAACTATCGATGTGTTTATTTATCTATTTATCTATATATCTATCTATCTATTTATCTATATATCTATTAATCTATATATCTATCTATCATTATTTCATTCTATCTCTCGATCTATTTGTCTATCTATCTCTCTATCTCTCTGTATATCAATATATATAACTTTATATCTCTCTATCAATTGTATATCAATCTATCTAACTATATATCTATTTATCTATCTATCTTTTAGACTATCTATCTATTAATCTCTGTATATGTCGGTCTATCTATATATCAATTAATCTATCAATCTATCTTTCTATCTATCTTTCACTTAATCTAGCTATCTATCTATATATCAATCTATCTATCTATGTTCTATCTATATGTCTAAATTTGTCTATCAATCTATATATTATTAAATTTATAAATCTATCTATCAATCAGTATATTAATCTATTTATCAAAATGTCTATCTATTTTTTCTTAAGTCTATCTATCTATATGTCTATATGTTTATTTATGTGTAACTATTTGTTTATCTATCTGTCTATCCATCTATCTATGTATGTATCAGTCTTTCTATCTATCTATTTATCAAACTATCTATTTTATCTAATAATATATGTATCTAAGTTTCTATTTATCTATGTATTTATCTATCTATTTATCTATCTATCTATCTATCTATCTTCTATCTATCTTTCTATCTATCTATCTATCTATCTATCTATTTGGCTATCAATATTTCTATCTACATAATTTTTTAGCTGTCTATCTATATGCCCATATCTCAATCAATCAATCATTCTTTCTATGAATATATCAAGCTATCTATAAATCTATCGATCTATATGTCTATCTATCGATCTATCTATCAATATATCTATATTTCTATATATATGTCTATCTTTCTATCTATCTACCTATCTATCTGTATATCATTTCATCTATTAGTCTATCTTTCTTTTTGTATTTATCTCTGTCTATCTATAAATCTATCTATCTAAATATCTGTTTATATATCTATCTTTTTATCTATCTATCCATCTATCTATTTGTCTATCTATCTATATATCTAACTATCTCTTTGTATATCTATCTATCTATCTATTTATTTATCTATCTGTCTGTCTATCTTTCTATCTTTTAGTCTTTTTATCTATAAATCTATCAATTTATTTATCTCACTACCTACCTATCTATCTATCTTTATGTCTATATATATATATATATCTATCTATCTATCTTTTATCGATCTATCTATCTCTAAATTATCTATTATCTATCTATCTATTTGTCTAACTTTATGTTTATAAATCTATCTATAAATCAGGTTATAAATCTGCCTATAAATCTGTATATCAATCAATTTATCATTTTGACAATCAATTTGTTTATTAATCTGTGTATCTCTATATCATTATATCTGTATATCTATCTATCTATCTATTTGTCTATCTATATGTCTCTATATCTTTTTATCAATCTGTCTATCTATTTTTCAAACAATCTATCTATCTATTATCTATTATCTATCTATCTATCTATCTATATGTCAATCTTTCTTTTTATTAATCAATCTATTTATATATATATATATATATATATATATATATATATTATTCTGTCTATCAATTTATTTATCAAACTGTTTATGATTATGTCTATCTATCTAAATATCTATTAGTCAGTCTGTCTATCTATGTATCTGCTATATATCTGTGTATCTATTTCCATGGGTGACTATATATATATATATATATATATATATATATATGGCTATATGTCTGTATGCCTGACTATCTATCTATCTGACTTATGTGCCTGACAATGTGTCAACCTTTACTATCTATTTGCTTTACTATCTATTTGCTTTACTATCTATCTATCTATTTGCCTATTTTACTATTTATCTATCTATTTATCTATTTGTCTATTATTATCCGAATCAATTTGTTTATCAATCTATCTATCTTTCTAGCTATCTATCTGTCTATCTATCTGTTTATCTCTATGTTTATCTATTTGTCAGTGTATCTATTTTTCTATCCATATGTCTATCTATATGTCTATCAATCTTTCTATCTATATATATATATATATATATATATTATTTATTTATTTATTAATCAATCAATCTATATATATACATACATACATACATACATACATACATATATATCTATTTATCTATATATCTTTATATCTACCTATCAATCTATTTATCAATTTATCTATGTATATATCTATCAATCTTTGTATCAATCTGCATATCAATTATCTATCAATCTATCTATCTATCTTTCTGTCAGTTTGTTTATCTATCTACCTATCTATCTATCTATATCTTTGTTATTCATCAAGTCTATCTATGTATATTTCTAGCAGTATTTCTATATTCTTATCTATCTGTCTGTATGACTATATGTCTACTTGACTATTTGTCTGCTTGACTATCTATATGCCTGACTATATTTCTACTTTACTGTCAATCTATTTGTCTATATATCTTCTTATTTAACTATTTATCTATCTGTCTATCTACATATCTCTCTAACTACATATATTCTATCTATCTATCTATCTATGAATATGTCAATATATATATATATATATATGTTGGGCAATCGCGCTTCCACGGGTAGTGAGATTAAGAACAGAAAACACAGAAACAACACAGAAACAAGCAATATATATTCTCAATCCACAAGCATCCACTGACAGAATCAAAATGAGAAACCAACACAGCAAATAACGTGGTTCGCTAGTCGCTCAGTACGACTAGCTACCTCCACCAGAAAATGCTTATGCGTTACAGATTAAAACCAAGAAATAATGTCTTACAGTATGCAGCATGGCAGTCGCGAAATCGCCTAGAGAGAGAGAAGAAGAGACGCTGAATAGTTCAACAAGGTCAAAAACAGCCACCCGAAAAATAAATACAAATCATTTTATACAAAAATAAACATCCGGTTCATTTAACCGAAGCGGGTCAGATCATGGAACAAGCCAGATTCTGCTCCAAAAATTTCGGCCCACTGACCGGTCAATCGGGACCTCCGTTATTGTGCTAGTGCTGCATCCCCGGGCTTTTAATATTTCCTTTCCTACACTTACATGAAAATATTAAAACAGATTATTAAGTTAAAACAAATTACATATACAGCAATATATATATATATATCTATATATCTATATATCTATTTGTCTATCTAACTATGTAACTATCTATATATCTATATGCCTATCAATCTATTTATCTATTTATCTACCTATTTGTCTATCTTTCTATCTTGCTATCTATTGTCTATCTATATGTCAATCTATCTGCTTATTTATCTGTCTGGCATTCCATATGATCTAGCTATAAGTTTATGTATCTATCTATTTATCTATCTATATGGCTATTGATTGTGTACATATTTGTGTATCTGTATATCTATCTGACTAATAATCTGTATATCTATCTATCTATCTCTCTAATAATCTTCTATCTATATATTTATCTATTTATATATATATATCTATCTATTTGACTATCTATCCATCCATCTATATATTTTTCTTACAATTTGTTTATCTATCTTTTATCCATTTGTCAATCAATCAATCAATCTATCTGTCTATCAATCTATTATTTTATCTTTCTATAAATCTATCAATTAATCAATCTATCTATCTATCTATTAATCTGTCTATCAATATGCATATATATCTGTCTATTTATGTGTGTATCTATCTTTCTATCTATCTCTCTATCTATCAATCTATCTTTCTTTATATTTTTCTATATTTCTATATATCTATTTATCTATTTGTCTATCTATCTATCTATCTGTCTGTTTGTCTATTTATCTATCTATCAATCTATTAATCTATCTATTTATTTATTTATCTGTCTATATATCTAGCTATCTATCCCTCTTTATATGTGTTTATCTATATGTGTGTGTAGATATCAATCTATCAATTTGTCTATCAAATTGTCTATCTATTTTTCTATCTGTCTATTTACCTATCTATTTATCTATCTATCTATATATATGTTTATTTATATGTCTATATATCAGTCAATCTATCTACCTATCAATGTATCTACCTAGCTATCTATCTAGCTTTCTATCTATGTGTCTATCTATCTGTTTATTTTTATCTCTTTCTATTTCTCTATATATCAATCTACTATCTATGTATCTATCTATCTTTCAATCTATCCATCAATCTATTATCAATCAATCTATCTATATATCTATCTATCTATCTATGTCTCTATCTATATATAATTCTATTTTTTTAAGGATGTTTATTAATTATAGCCCTCTCTTTTGGCAGAGGAATACCATTTTTACAAACTAGAGTCTACCCTTTAATCCCCTTACACCCTTGACTCATTCCTAACTAACTTAACTTAAGCAATAAAATTTAAATTTAAAGAAATCTTATGTATACGGACACTTAATTAATTGTCTTTTTTTTTGGTTTAGATGTTCATTCTGTATTTGTCTCTTAATAGACATTTTCCAGCCTTTACTTTGTTCCAGGAGTGCATCCAAGAGGCTTCTTTTGTGTGTTCTCTACCACGTAAAAATGTAAGATAGCCTTCACGTGCTCCTCCTTTTGTTTAACTATAATCTCTCTAATATTCATGCATCAAAAAAACATTCCAGCATAGTATATGTTTCCATTTATACCTGGAATTCATTGCTGTATCCCAGCAACTTTGTGCTCTATTTTTCCCCCATAGCCACTTCATTTTTGTAACCTCATTGAACCTTAGCAAATCTGAAATTTGCTTTTTAATGACAGCCAGACCTATTCTATGCCCCAACTGTCTAATGTTCTAGCATCCTAACTAATTAATTAACACATGACCTTGCAAAATTGTTCTCATAAGCATAAATAAAACTTTTAAACATACAATAAACAAAGAATTAAAGCAAATGAGGTTTAGACTGCGTGTGCCAACAAATCTTGCCTCCCAATGAATGAAGCTTTGAGTGAGCTGCGCTGCTAAGAAAAACAAATACATCTATACCATATTCCCCAAGGGAGCCCCATTCTTTACCATTAACCTTTCCTCTTCTATTATACCTATATAATCTATTAATATTTTAACTACCTCTCACTTTCTACCCTTTCTAACTCTTACATAGGGAATTACATTCTTGTCTAGTTCCACTAGGCCTTTTATTTTTATCGGCAAAGTAACCTCATCATATTCTGCTTCTCCTTTTTGTGATCCTAACCTTGCAAGATTGTCTTCCGGGGTGTTTAGCTCCCTATATATATGTAATATTGATGCATTCAGTTCTTCTATGAGATCCAATATAATTTCTAATTCCTCTTCATGTTTCCAAAGAGATATTTTCTTTGTTACTAAATTAACTAATAACAATGAATCTACCTGTATTTGAATATTCTTATAGTCTAATTTTTTACAAACACTTAAACCTATATTTAATGCTCTAATTTCTGAATGTAGAGCCGAGGCTGCTACACTAACTGTAGTAAAAGCTTTCATAACTGTCCCTGTAGAATCTCTTATTAACCCACCTCCCCCTGCTATACCTGTGTCCCTATTAAAGCTTCCATCCGTATTTAAGGAGAGTTTTCCTTCCGGAGGTTTGTGCCAAGAGATACTTTTCGCCGAATATTGTTTATTTATTTTTATATTTAGGAACCATTCCCATTCTGCTTTCTTTTCTGTGTCTATTTTATTTAAAATTATAGGATTAAAATTTAATATGTTACTTATTTCCTGCCTAATTTCTTGTGATATTTCATTTGTGTCTATTTTCTTTCCTTCAAATCTACTCCTATTTCGAGCCTTCCATATACACCATATTATTACATGTGGTAAGTACATATTAAGCCAAATTCTAGTAGGATTAGTAGAAATTACTTTTTCCCATGTTTTATTTCGTTCCATTAAACCATCTTCTCTTTTAACGATTTGCTTTGTTTCATCAAATTTCTTCCAGACCTATGTGGCAATTTTACCTTTCGAAAATAGGTGATCCATAGATTCTTCTTCCTCTAAGCAGCATTCACATCTAGACACCATTTTAATGCCCTTTCTTTGAACATTAGTATCCACAGGTATTGCATTTGCTGTTACTTTCCATGCTAACAAGCACATTTTCTGTGGGATACCTGCCTTCCAGACCCATTTAGATATAGATTGAACGAGCTTTTTTTTTTCTAATTAATTCCTTTACCGATTTAAGTGTAAAATTACCTTGTGGTGTTAGGATCCATTTCCAGCCACTATTTTTTAATAATGAATGAGATTCTACTTTTTCCTTTTGTTTTTCCAAGGCTTTCCAATTATTTGAAACTTTCTTAAGCCGCTTTTCTAAATATTTTGCCCTCATATATTTTGCCCAAAGACTATCATTTTCCTTCAACCTCCACCATCCTTTGCAGTCCCATGCGGTGGCCATATCTTGTAGAGAGATTATTCCTAAACCTGCCTCTGCTTTTGGATAACAAATATCTCCCCAATTTTTCCAATGAATTTTATTCTTCCCATCCTTTTTACCCCATAGAAAATTTGTCATTTCCATTTCTATTTTATTTGTGAATTTTTTCGGAGGGTGTATAACAGATAGGATATGAACCAGCGTGCTTTGAAGCACATGCGAGATTAATGTAATCCGTCCCCCAAATCCTAATAAGCCCTCTTTCCAACCTGCTATTTTCTTTCTCATTTTTTCTTGCAGTGGTGCTAAATATTCCTCTCTCAATTTCTCTTCAAATATTGGGCAGCCTAAATAAATTAAAGCTCCCTTATTTTGAGTGAAACCAGTTATATTTTTATTTTTGTTTATATCTTTCTCCGAAGCTTTTTTTCCTAGTATAAACTAGCACGTCTTTTTATTTACAACCTAACCTGTTTCTACTTCAAATAATTGTAGTAATTCTATAAGGTATATTATAGATCCTTTACTTGCATTTGTGAAAATTATTAAATCATCAGCATAGGCCAAACAACCTATTCTCGGAGTGTTTTTAGGTTGTCTAAAAGGTAAAATTTTCCCTTCCGACATTCTTTTATTTAAATTAAGAATAAGCAATTCAAGATATACATCAAATAGTAAGGGGGATAAGGGGTCTCCCTACCTTAGGCTTCTTTTTGGTTTGAATTCTTCACCTATATTTCCATTTATAATAATTCTAACCCAAACATTCGAAACACATCTATAAATTAAATCTATGCATAATTCGGAGAAACCATATTTTCTCAGTACAGAGCAAAGTACATCCCATTCAACCTATCAAATGCTTTGGACAAATCCAGCTTAATAGCTAGATTGTGCCCTCTTGTTTTAGCTGAAATGTCTTTCATCATTTCTGATGCTAACCTAATATTTTCAATCATTAGTCTAATTTTAACAAAACCTATTTGTTCTTGTGAGATTATTAATGACAAAATATTACTTAACCTGTTCTGAATTATTTTGGCTAAAATCTTATAAATTGCATTACACAAGCTTATTGGCCTGAAATCCTCCCAAATCTGTGGGCGTCTTTTTTTAGGAATAAGAACTATGTATGAGTTGGCCCAGGCTTTAGGGATATCTGCACCGGCGAAAAAGCTGGCAATTGCTAAAACTAGATCATGTTTAATAATGGGCCAATTTAGCTGATAAAAATAGTTATTCCAGCCGTCTGGGCCCGCTGCACTGTCTTTATCAAGATTAAAAACCGTATTTTTTACCTCTTCCTCCTCTGGTATATTTTCCATCATTTGATTCTGATCTTGTGTAATGGAAGCCTTGATCTCTTGTATTAAGGAGTTCCCTTCGTGAGACACATGCCCACATAAGTGTGATTTAAAAAAATCCTCAAAGAGAGTTCCAATTTGCTTGTCTTCTTCTATCCATTTTTCTTCCGTGTTTTTTAAAGCTTTAATTCTATTTTTCTGAGTTTTTATATTTACTCATATTATGAAAAAATTTAGTGTTTCTATCGCCTTCTTTTAACCATTTAATTTTTGCTCGTTGTTTCCAGAATACCTCCTCCATGTGTAATTTTAAACTCAATTCAGCTTTAGCCTTATTTAATTCTTGTCTAATTTTATCATCATTTTTATTATCGTATTCAATTTCTAATTTTTCTACCTTCTCCTCTGCTTGTTTTATTTTCAGATTTATATTCCCAAAAACTTCCTTATTCCATGATTTTAAATGTTTTTTAAGTCTATTTAACTTGGACATTAGAACCTGCATCGGTTTACCCTGTGCTAGCTCTGACCAAGATTCTTTCACCAATTTTTCAATCAATCAATCAATAAATCAATATATCCGTCTGTTTATCTATATATCAATCAATCTATTTATCTATATTTCTATCAATTTGTCTTTCAATCTCTCTATAAATCAGTCTATCAATCAATCTATCTATCTGTCGAACAATTTGTTTATCTATCTATTTATTTATCTATTTATCTATCTATCTAACTAACTAACTATCTATCTATCTGTATGTTTATCTGTCTATCTATCTATCTATCTAACTTTCTATATATAAATCAATCAATCTATTTATCTTTCTATCTATCAATCTATGTATCAATCTGTCTATTAATTTGTCTATCAATCTATCGATCAAATTGTCTTTCAATCAATCAATCATCTTTCTATCTATCTTTATTTCTAGCTGTCTATTAATCTATCTACCTATCTATCTATCAATATATCTATCAATCTGTTTATGAATCTATCTATTAATCTATTTATTAATCTTTCTATTAATTTATATATCAATCTGTATATCTATCTATCGAACTTTCTATCTAAATTTCTATCTACCTATCTATCTGATCAATCTGTGTCAAACTATATGTCAATCTATGTTTCGATCTATCTTTATTTCTATTTATCTATCATCTTTTATGTATATATCTATCTAACATTCTATCTATCTCTTTATCTATTTTTCTATCTATTTGTCTATCAATTTGCCTATTAATATATTTAGCAATCAATCTATCAATATGTCTATAAATCTATCTAATAATCTATATAACATTTATGAATCAATATGTCTATCATTCTATCTACAAATCTATCTATTTATCTGTCTATCTATATATCTATCTATCTATCCGTCCATCTATCTATCTTTTTATATATCTATATCTCTATTTGTTTATCTATTTTTCTTTTTATCTATCTATTTATCTATCTATCTATCTATTTATCTATCAATTTTTCTATCTATCAGTCTATCAATTAATCTATCAATGTGTCAATCAAACAATCCATCTGATTGTCTATCTAGCTATTTGTCTATCCATCTATCTATCTACTAGTTTAACTTCTATCTATCTATCTATCTGATTAACTATCTCTCTATCTATATGTATATTTATCCATCCATCTATTTATTTATTTATCTACCTATCTATTTATATATTTGTTTATCTATTTGTCTATCTGTCTATCAATTTATAAATCAATATGTATATCTATCTATCTATGTATTTGTCAATCTATGTAATAATCTATTTATCTATTTAACTATCTATTTATCTAACTATCAAACTTTCTATCTATATGTGTATATGTCTATTTATCTATCAATCTGTGTAAATATATATATATATATATATATATATATATATCTTTCTATCAATATTTTTATCAATCTTTCTAGTGATCAATCTGTTATCTATCTACCAATCTGTCAATCATTGAATTTATCTATCTATATATTTATTTTTTACCTATTTATCTATCTATCTGTCTAACAATCTATATCTATCTATCTTTTTGTCTATCTCTCTAGATATCTGTATATCTATATGCCTATGCCTATGAAAATGTTTACAAAACTATCATTCTATTTGTCTCCATATCTATCTATCTTACTATATGTATATTTAACTTTCTATCTGTCTATAAATCTGTCTTTCTCTGTTTATTTATTATATTTATATCTATATGTCTTTTTGTCTACCTATTAATTTTATTGTCTATCTATCTATACGGTAGTATATTTTTCAGTCTATATATTTGTCTTTTTGTTTATTAGTAAATCTGTCTATATGCCTATATATATGTCTATTGGTCTGTTTGAATGTGTGTGTGTGTGTGTGGGTGTGTGTATCTTTCTATCGGTCTAACTATATGATCTAACTTTATATTTATTTATTTATCAATCAACCAATCGATCTATCTATATATTTTTTGATCTTTCTATCTATCTATCTACTATATAAATATCTCTAAAGCTATCTTTCTATCTATCTATCTTTATTTATTTCTTTCTTTTTGACTATGTACAGATCAATCTTCCTATTTGTCTATCTAAATGTCTATCTTTATGTGGGTAGATATCTATCTATCAGTTTGTCTATCTATCTGTTTATTTATTATTCTATCTATCTATGTATCTTTATAATTATCTATCTATCTATCTTTATATATGTATATCAATATGTCTATATATCTGTCAATCTATCTACCTATCTATGTATCAATCAAGCTGTCTATCTAGCTTTCTATCTATCTGTCTGTCTATCTCTTTTTTCTTATCTCTATCTATCTGCTTATCTATCTTTCTACTATCTATATATCTATCTGCATTTCAATCTGTCCATCAATCTATTTATCAATCTGTCAATCTATCTATTTATGTTTGTGTCTATCTATCTATAATTCTATTTGTTTATCTATCTATCTATATATCCATTTATCTATTTGTTTAACTATATATCTATCTATCTATCTATTAATATATCTATTTTCCTATCTATTTATCTAACTATCTATCAGTCTATTTATCTATCTATCTATCTATCTAACTGTCTATATATATATATATATATGTGTGTGTGTGTGTGTGTGTCTTTTGAACTATTTATCTATCTATCAATAAGTTTATGTATCTATCTATGTATCAATCATGTTTATCTATATATCTATCTAATTATCTGTCTGTCTGTCTATTTACCTATGTAGATATCTATCTATTTCAATATATATATATATATATATATATGTGTGTGTGTGTGTGTGTGTGTGTGTGTGTGTGTGTGTCTATCTATGTGTCTATTTATCTGTCTATCTATCAATCTATTTGTCTATCTAATTATCTATCTATTTGTACATAAATTAATCAATATATCAATCTATCTTTCAATCTATTTTTCAATCTATTTTTTATCTGTCTAATAAATTATCTATCTATGTATCTATAAATCTATCTATCAATTTAACTATCAATTTGTCTATTAAACAATCTATCTAACTATCTATCTTTATGTATATCTATTTGTCTATCTATCTGCCTATCTATATGTCTATTTATTTATCAATCTATTTGATTATCTATACACTACAACAAAAACTATAATCAATGATACTTAAAAGCATCATTATATATATATATATATATATATATATATATATATATATATATATATATATATATATATATATATATATATATATATATATATTGTCGCTTATCAATAGCATCATCCGCTAGCATGACATAAAAAGTCTATACATATAATGACGTTTTTTTTGCAGTGTCGTTGAATCATACCTTATCGCTAAAATAAAGTGTCATTTTTATTAACAATGACGCTTTATTTTAGCGTCGAGTTATGATTCAACGACACTGCAAAAAAATGTTATTATATGTTGCAGCTATCGTAATTTTTTTCAATACTATGACACTTAGTAAAAGCATCAAGGAAGATTATGAATAAAATAAATTTAAATTTAATAATTATTGTAAATATATTTTCACCTGTTATTATAATACTACATGCACATAAGAACAACATTCTTTATAATCCATACCAAGAATACAGTTTTCAAGTACAATGGGGAACTCAGACTTCTTACAAATCAAACAAAAAAATAACACAATTTCAACATACATTTCTTAAATTCAATACAAAATTCTTGATATATGTAATCCAATTGTGCGTTATCTCTATATAACTAGTTCCTGCTACCCTGACAAAGTTGAGAGTTAATTTCCAAATAAGGTAACATGCATACAAAAAGATGAACAATAAATACTTACACTTGCAGAAAAAAATATATTATAGAGCATTGGAAAAAAAAATAGGAATGATAACAACATATCATAAAAATAATTTATATAACAATTGACATATATGATTAAACAAATTTAACAACAACAAAAACAGAGTTAGTAGTAATGGATAAATATAAAGCATGAGATTTATCAATTATGGCATAAAATTTTTGATGAGGTATGTTTTTTAAAGTGAAGATTTCTTTGAGCCCTACATTAAGAAAAAAAATTTTTGTTACTAATATATGCTTCATTCTATAATAAGAAGGGAAAAACTTACATATTAACAATGCCTTTAAGATCATCTGAAGGTTGATGATGCAAGGAATCAAGGTAATAGGTGATCAAAGTCATTATGCCAAGTACCACCAATACCAAATGACAACTACAAAATTAACATTAGTGTAACAACATAACATTTATAATTTGACAAATATGCATACTTATAATCTTACTTATGTTAATAACTTACCCTGGGTTATATGGAATAAAAACAAAATCTGCATTATTTGCATTTATCAACCGATTAGCTATAACACTTGACCTATTTTTCTTGCTTGCTTCTCCCAATCTAGCTTTGGAAACCAATGTTGGATTTACAAAAATAAATCTATCTGCCTCTTTAGCATCAACCATCTTTGTATGCAAGTGCTGATTTAATTTCACATAATATTTAAAAGTTTTAATATTTTAATTTAACTAATATAAAATACAATTCTCATTATGAAAAATTAAAGCATAAATAAGATAGTTAAAATATATGAAAAACATATTAAATGTTTCTCTTACCATATATAGAACATAAGGCAATTAGATGATACCTCTGTTGATGATATTATGATATCCATATCTTCTTTCATGAGGAAGGTCTTAAATGACTGTCCAAAAACCTCCTCTATGAAAATTGTGGGATAAATAACAATTTGACAGTCACCTATCTTATTGTGATACTTAGAAAAAAATTAACACTCAAGAATATTCAATGAATCAAAAATCATTTATAAATATTAGAGTAATCAAGAAAAATATATCTAGCCACCCAAAATATTATCATGTTCCATTATGGAATAGATTCGTCATTTTTGAATATTATCAATCAATTAGTTAATTTGTGGTTATAACTTTAGGTGATAATGAGACGAGACAACTCACAAGCTACTCGGACTCAACTCAATTAAAATTCGATCAAAACTCAACTCGTGTAAGATCAATTTGAGTTCGAGCATGACTAAAAATGTTAACTAGTTTAATCGACAAACTAGTAACTCGACTCAAATAGATCACAACTCAAAAATTTTTGTATATAAAATTTAAAATTTTTTTTATATCTCTATTTTAGGAGATGAAATATATAATATATCTCTATTTTTTTATTCTTAAAAATAATACATTTTTATTATTTATGTAGTTATAAAAATATTTATTTTTAAAATATTTAATTTTCTCTAAAGAAAATATATAATAAAATAGAATATTATTCTATAAATTATATTAATAAATTAATATTATAATGAATATATAAAAACTATTATTATAATTTATATCCAAATTATAAATTAGTCATTATACATTTTTATATAAATCTTAAATAGTTTTCAGCTTACTTTCGATTTTATCTAAGCTTAGTGTTCTAACCTTAACAACTAATTTTAGGAGAATTGTATAATTTTTTTACCAAACCAAACAAAATCCTAATGTTGGATTCCACCCACTTAAAAATTCAATGGAATGGTTGCATAGTTGTTGCATTAAAGAAAGCATGGTTCAAGGTGGGTCATGTGTCAGAAGGTAAATCACATGCCCACCCTTATCACACCCAACCAATGACATTTTTTGTAGCTATCATGTATGCTGAAATCACAGTCTCACAAGCAGCACCCCAAGACCCAACATGACCCATGTCAAACATAAGACTCGAACCAAATTTAGTCTAGACGGCTAGTAAGTTGGATAAAGCTATGCTACAGATACACAACAAACAAGGGCCACTCCATCATCCCTCCATTATCAACATCTAACACTACAATTTAATCATCAAAGCATACATTTTTCCTTGAAACTAACTATTCTAGTAGTTTTTTAGACGTGTTTAAACCATCACTAATCTATAAAAATTTGTCATTACATCTACCCTGAGGTTGGTAAGGGAGATTGGGTAAAGGGTGAAAAAAAAAACTATTCTAGAAGTTTTTACTTCATCATGACAGTAATTTTCCATGAACAAACAAGGTATTGTCAAATAAAATGCTAAGCTAGGAAAGATGAGACAATGTTAAGGAAAATGGTACTTGGAATGATGAAGCTTTCAGAAACAGTAAATCAGAAGGTATCCACTAAGTGAAGCTACTAAACTTAATAAACAACATTGCAGAGACTACACAAAATACACAAATAAATAAAGTTTCACAACACACTCCAAACAAGCTACATACCAGGCTTCTTATACACAGAGACAAACATCTACTTGATGCATTTGAAGCTTAAAAATAACAACATTGCAGATACATGACGTTTAAAGATTACCAATAGAATGGGTATGGTATACTACTACTCATATCACTATAAATCTATCTATCGATCTTTATATTTATCTATCTTTCAATCTTTTTGTCTATCTTTATGTCTATCAATTTTTCTTCTATCTATCTATCTTTTTATCTATCTATATATCTATTTCTATATCTATTTCTATATCTATCTATATAATAATCTATAAATGTGTATATCTATCTATTTATCTGTTTGTCTATCTATCTCTTATCTATTTTATATCTATCTTTCTAATTATCTATTTGTAAATTTGCCTATCTATCAATCTGACTATAAATTTTTTTATTAATTTATTTATAAACCTGCCAATCAATATGTCAATCAATCTGTCTAACAAACTATCTATTAATATGTCTATCAATCAATCAATCTTTCTGCCTGTCTATTTATCTCTCTATATTTCTATCTCATTATATATATAATTGTCAATCAATTTGTCTATCTATCTATCTTTCTATATATCTATTTATCTATTTGTCTATCTATCTATTTATATATTTTTCAATATATCTACGTGTATATATATATATATATATATATCTATCTATCTATCTATCTGTATGTTTATATATCTAATTTTCTATCTATTTATCTATCTATATGTCTGTCTAACTTTCTATCTATCTATCTAGCTATTTATCTATTTATCAATCTATCTAGTTGTCTATCTATCTGTCTATCTATATGTGTATCTATTTGTATACAATTCTTTGTATCAATCAATATATCAATATGTATATCAATCTGCCTATTAGATTGTATATATATATCTATCAATCTATATGCATGTGTGCCTGTCTATCTATCTATCTATAATAATATCTTTCTGTCTATCTGTCTATCAATTTGTTTTTCTATTTATCTATGTATCTATATATCTGTCTAATAATCTATCTATCTAATTATCTATATAGTTATCTGTCTATCTATATATTTATATATTTATATATCTGTATATTTGTTTTCTATCTTTCTATATATCTATCTATCTATGTATATATATATATATATATATATATCTATCTATCTATATATCTCTCTATCAATCTATCTATCTATTTGTATATCTAACTATTTATCGATCTATTTATCTATTGGTCTTTCAATATGTCTATAAATCAATCTTTCTATATATATATATATATCTTTCTATCTATATATCTATTTGTCTATCTATATGTCTATTTATCTGTCTATGTATCTATTTATCTATCTATCTATCTATATGTCAGTCTATCTATCTCTCTATTTATCTATCTAATAATCTATAAATGTGCCTATCTGTTTGTCAATCTATCTATCTACCTATCTTTATTTCTATCTATCTATCAATATATATGTCTATTAATCTATCTATATATCTGTATATCAATCTATCTATCTATTCTCAATCAATTTGTATATCTATCTGTCTATTAATATATCTTTCAATCTATCAATATGTCTATTTATCAATTTGTATATCAATCTATTTATCAATCAATCAATTAATTGATTTGTCTATCTATTTGTATGTCAATCTTTTTATCTATATGTATATATGTCTATCTATCTATCTTTCTATTAATCTATCTATTTTATATATATCTATCAATTTATTAATCTATCTGTCTATATATCTATCTTCTCTATCTATTTATGTATATATATGGATATTTATATATCTATCTATCTATCTATATCTATCTATCTTTCTTTCTTTTTGTCTATTTTCTGTTTGTCTATCTATGTGTCTATCTATCAATCTATCTATTTGTCTATCTATCTATTTCTCTATTTATATATCTATCTACCTTAAATCTACCTATCAATCTAGCTATCAATATGCCTATTAATCTATCTATCAATTGGTCTATCAATCTATCTATCAATCTATTTATTAATCTATATATTAATCTGTATATCAATCTGTCGATCAATATATCTTCTATCTATCTATCAATTTGTTTATCAATCTGTATATAAATATGTCGATCAATAAGTCAATATAACAATCAATCTTTCTATCTATCTATCTATCTATATGTATATCTATTTGTCTATATATCTGACTATCAATCTTTTTATCAATCTATCTATCAACCTATCTATCAATATGTCAATCTTTCTATCTATCTATCTATCTGTCTATCAATCTATTAATCTTTCTATCTATTTGTCTATATATCTATATGTTTGGCTAACTATATGTCTATTTGTTTGTCTATATATATGGCTATATGTATGTTTGTCTATCTGTTTGTCTATCTATTAGTCTATCTATTTTTCTGTATGTTGTTTGTCTATTTGTTGATCTGTCTATCTACTTTTATAATAATTTATCTACTATTTGTCTAAATATCTATCTATCTATCTATTAATCTATCTCTTATCTATCTAATTATCAATGAAACATTTTGTTTTTTATCTATCAATCTATCTATTTATTTTAATATCTATCAATCTATATCTATCTGTCTATCTAATTATAAATCTATCTACTATTTATCTATCCATCTATCTACTATTATCTATCCATCTATCTATCTATATCGTTATCTTCTATCTATTTGTCTATTTATAAGTCTATCTAGTCTGTCTATATATCTATATATCTATCTGTCTATCAATCTATCTATCAATTTTTCTATCTTTATGTCTATCAAAATATTTATTTATCTGTCTATCAATTTGTCTATCCATCTATATATCAATCAGTATATCTATCTATCTATCTATAGAACATTTATCTTTTTGTCTATCTATATGTTTATTTATCTGTCTATCTATCTATCTATCATTCTATCTATCTATCTATATGTTTATCTCTATGACTTTCTATTTAACTATCTATCTGACTAACTACTTGTTATTTATTTGTTCATCTATATATCTATCATTCTGTGTATCAATCCTATCTATTTATATATATGTTTATCTATTGTCTATCTAGTTGTCTATATCTATATCTGTCAATCTAATCTATCCACCTATCTATCTATCAATTTGTTCAATTTTTCTATTTGTTAATATATCTATCAATCTATCTGTCTATTTATCTATCTATCTTTCTTTCTTTCTTTCTGTATATCAATTTGTCTATCAATCTGTCTATCATTTATCTATCAAATTTTTTCAATATATCTATTTATCTACCTTTCTATATATCTATATATCTGTGAGTCTGTCTATGTATATATATGTCAATATATCTGTCAATATATATATATATATACCTATCTATTAGTCTGTCTGTCGATCTTTTTGTATGCCTAACTATCTGTCAAATGTCTATTTATCTATTTATCTATCTATCTATTTGTTTGTCAATCTCTCAATATATTAATCTATCAGTTTGTCACTATATGTCTTTCTTTTTGAATATATGTCTATCAAGCTATTATCTATCTACATATCTAGCTTTCTATCGTTCCATATGTCAATCTGTTTATCAATCTTTTTGTCTTTCTGTCTTTATGTCTATCAACAATCTATCAATCTATCTTTCAAAATATATTTATTTCTTTCTACCTTTCTATCTATCTATCTTTCTCTTTATCACTATATCTATCTATCTCTTTATCTTGCTATCTCTTTAGCTATCTAACTCTCTATCTTTCTATCTCTTTATCTTTCTATCTCTCTATCTCTATATCTTTCTACCTCTAATTCTCTCTATCTTTTTAGCATTCTACCTATCTATTTCTCTACCTAGCTATCTCTGTATCTTTCTATCTCTATATCTCTATACATCTCTATCTCTCTACCTAGCTAACTACCCACCTTAATACCTACCTACCTCCCTAGTTAGCTAGCTACCAACCTAACTAGATATCTATCTATCTTTCTATCTATCTATCTATCTATCTATCCTTCTATATGTCTACTTATATACCTATCTATTAGTCTATCTTTTTTTATCTATCATTCTATCTCTCTATCTCTTTATCAATATATATGTAATCTGTCTATTTGTCTAATTGTCTCTCTATCTCTCTATCTCGCTATTTATATCTTTATCTCTTTATCTATATAACTACCTATTTATCTATCTTTCTATCTCTCAATCTTTCTATCTATATAGCGACTATACTGTCTATCTACTATCTATCAAATTATCTATCTATCTGTCTATCTGTCTATCTATCTGTCTATCTATCTATCTACCTGTCTAGCTATCTATTTGTCTACTTGTATATATGTCTATCTATATACATGTCTATATATCTATCTATCTATATATCTATCTTTCTTTATGTCTATCTTTCTATCAATCAATCAATCTATGTGTCTACTTGTCTATCTATGTGTCTACTTGTCTATCTATCTATCAATCTCACTATATACTATCTGTTTATCTTTCTATCTATATATATTTTTATATGACTATATGTATATATATATATATCTATCTTTCTTTCTTTCTATTTGTCTATGAATCTTTCAATTTGTCTACTTATATGTCTATCTAAAGGGTCTTTATATCTATTTATATATCTATCTAACTATCAATCTATCAATTGATATATCTATCTATATGTCTATCTATTTGTCTATCTATCTAAGTGACTTTCTATCTATCAGTTAGTCTCTCAATCTAACTCTATGTTTGTCTATATGTCCATGTCTATCTGTATGTCTGTCAATCTGTATGTCAATCTATCTATCTATCTATTTATCTATATGACTATCTATCATTCTATCTATACTATCTATTTATATACCTTTGTGTGTATCTATCAGTTTATCTATTTGTTTATCAATTTGTCTATTTATCTGTATATCGATCTATCTATCTATCTATTTGTATATCTATCTATTTATCTATATATATATATCTATATCTATATCTATTTATCTAACATCTATCTATCTATATATATAACAATCTATCTGTCTATCATTTGACAATCAATCTTTCTATCTCTCAATAATCTGTCTATCAATCTATCTATTAATTTGTATATCTATCTATCTATCTATTAGTTATCTATCTATCTGTTAATCTTCAATCTATCAGTCTGCTTGTCTATATGTCTTTCTATCTGTCTTTCTATCTAGCTATCTATCTGTCTATAAATATAGCTATTTATCTTTCTATATGTTTACTTGTTATTTTGTTTTATTGTTGATCTGTCTATATGTCAATCTACTATCTATGAATCATTCTATTTATCTATATATCTTTATATCTTTCATTCTTTATATCTCTCTCTATCTCTATATCTCTATTTCTCTCTATCTTTCTAACTCTCTATATCTATATCTCTCTATCTCCATATCTCTCTACCTCTATATCTCTCCATCTCATTTTCTTTTACATATCTATGTCTCTACTTCTTTATCTCTTTATCATTCTATCTCCCAATCTCTTTACCTCTCTATATCTCTTCCTACCTAACTACCAACATAAATACCTACCTACCTTCTAGCTACCAAAGTAACTAGCTATATGTCTATGTGTCTAATTATCGATCTTTCTATACCTTTACGAGTCTATTTATCTATTTGTCTATCCAAATATCTCTTTATATCTCTATCAATCTATATGTCTATCTGACTTTCTATCTATAATTTTGTTTATCTATCTATCACACTTTCTCTCTATCTTTCTATCTGTCTATTTGTCCATCTATCTATTTTTCTATCTATCTATATGTCTATCAATATATCTATATGTCTATCAATCAATATATCATTTATATATAATCTGTCAATCTATATTTTTGTATATTTATCCATATATCTATCTATCTATCTTGCTATTTGCATATTTATCTATTTATATATTTGTCTAAATATTTATCTTAATTACTCACTATATATCTGTCTATCTATCTACATATTTATATGTCTAAATAACTATCTATTTATCTATCTATTTATTTGTCTCTCTATTTGTATTTCTATCTTTCTATATATATTATATATATTTATTTATTTATTTATCTATCTGTCTGTCTATCTAAAAATTTTTCTTCTACCTATTTATCTATATGTCGATCTTTATTATGCATATATCTATCTATCTAACTATCTTTCTATAATTTTATATATTTGTCTATAAATCAATCAAACTATTTGTCTATCAATTTGTCTATTAAATTATCTATCTATCTGTCTATCAATCTGTCTATCACTCTGTTTATAAATTTGACTATTTATCTATCTATCTATATAACTATCAATCTATCTGTCTATCTATTGGCCAATCAATATGTCTATCAATCTATCAATCTATCTGCATATTTATCTATCTATCTATTTATTTATAACAATCTATCTATCTATCTATCATCTATTTATAAAATTGTTTATCTATCTATTTGTCTATCTGTATGTCTACTCCTATTTTTCTATCCAACTATTTGTTTATCCATCTGTCTATCTATTTGTTTTTCTTTTTGTCAATCAATCTATAAATGTGTCAGTGTGTTAGTTTATCAGTCAAAATGTCTATCTATATGTATGTCTTATCTATCTATCTATCTATCTATCTGTGTGTCTATCTGACTAGCTCTCTATCTATTTATATGTCTATATGGCTATATGTTTATCTATCTATCTATGTATCTATAAATCAATCTATCTATCAACTTGTTTATCATCTATCTATAATTGTGTTTAGCTATCTAATATCTATCAGTATATATGTGTGTGTGTTTGTGTCTATCTCTATCTATCTATCTATCTATTTAATTATTTATTTGTTTGTCTATTAGCCTATCTATCTATCAATCTATCTCTCTATCAATCTATATATAGATATATCTATCTAATTATTTATCTATCTATCTACCTATCTATAAATTTTCAATATATCTATCTATCACGCTATCTATCAATCAATCTTTTATCTATCTATAAAAGTATTTATCTATCTATTTATTTGTTTATATATCTTTCTATCTATCTGTCTATCTATTTGTCTGTCTATATGTGTGTGTGTGTGTGTGTCTATCTATATATCTACCTGCTTGAGTGTCTACGTGCTTGATTATCTATCTAACATGTCTATTGATTTATTTATATATCTATTTTTTATCTATCTATATATATACATATCTATCAATCTATCTGTCTATCTATCTATTTATCTATATATCAATATATCTATTTAATTTTATTACTATTTTTTATCTTTCTATCTAGGTATATATCTATTTATATATCTATCTATTTATCTATCTGACTATTCATATGTATCTTTATTTCAATCTATATATCAAAATGTTTATGATTATGTCTATCAATATGTATATCAGAATGTCTATCATTTGTCTATCTATCTATATATCTGGCTATTGTTCTATTTATCTATTTGTCTAACTGTCAATCTATCTATCTGTCTACCTATATGTCTATCTATCTATCAATCATATGTCAATCTATTATCTATCTATCTGTCTATCTATCATATGAACCTATTTGTCAATTTATTATATCTCTCTATCTATATTTCTATCTATCTTTCTATCTATCCATTTGTCTATCTATTTCCATCTATATATCTGTCTGTCTATCTACCTACCTATCTATCTCTCTATAATTCTATCTGTCTATCTATCTATCTTTCTACCTTTCTATATGTCTATCTATCTCTCTATCTACCTGTCTATTTATCTAGTTATCAATTTATCGATCTCTCTTTGTATCTCTATATCTATCAATCAATCTATCAATCTATCTAATTATCTCTTTATCTTTATATCTATCTAATAATCTGTGTATTTTTATATCTATCTATCTATATAACTATATGCATATCTATCTATATATCAAATTGTCTATCAATCTATATATCAATCATCTTATCAATATGTATATCAATCTGTCTATCTATCTATCTATCGATATTTATTTCTATATATCTATCTCTCAATCTATCTATCAATATGACTATCAATGTGTTTATCAATCTATTTATCACTTTATCTATCAAACTATCCATGTATCTATCTATCTAAATGTTGACTTTCTATCAATCTATATATTAATCTATCTATCATACTTTTTATCTATCTATTATCTTCCTATTTGTCTTTTGTTGTTGTTGTCTATTTGTCTATCGATCTATCGGCTTATCTAGTTATATATTTGTTTGTCTGTTTGCCTAACTATCTAAGTACTTGATGGTTTATCTGTCTAATTATTAATCTGTCAATCTATCTATATATTTGTCACTCTATCTATCTTTCACTGTTTTTTCTGACAGCCTTATGTATGTCAATCTATCTCTCTCTTTATATGTCTATCTATCTATTTGTCTTTCTATATATCTATTTGTTTGTCTACCTGTTTGTTTCACTTTCTGTGTATCTATCTATCTATCTCTCTAACTTTCAATCTCTTTATCTATCTTTCTGTCTAAGTATCTATCTGAATATCTATCTATCTATCTTTTTTTTCTATCTATATATCTATCTACCTATTTTTTTATTTCTATCTGTCTATCTTTCTATGTCTTTTTATCTATTTGTATATCTATCAACCTATATGCCTTTCTACCTCTATAATTCTATCTAACATTATGTTTATCTCTATATCTTTCTATATATATATATATATATATATGTCTATATGTCAATATATTTATCTATTTATCTTTCTGTCACTCTCTCGATCTCTCTATCTATATTTATGTATCCCTTTATATCTTTCAATCTATCTGTTTATCTATTTTTCTCTCTATATATTAGTATATCTATATATCTGTCTATCTGTCTATCTATCTAGCTATTTGTCTATTATCTATTTGTCTATTTTCAATCTATCTATTGATCTATCTGTCTATCTGGCAACATCTCTATTTCTCAATCTTTCAAACTGTCTACTTATTTATATTCTATTTGTCTATAAGTATATCTATCTATCTATCTTTTTGTCTTTCTATTTATTATCTATTTGTAATCTATCTATATTATCTATCTATCTTTCTATTTGTTAATTTGATATTTTTATATTTTCTATTTATCTATATATATATATATATATTATATATATATATATATATATATATTATTATATATAT
>JAREIK010002294.1:5000-60756 GCA_029783825.1 Sapria himalayana | reverse complement strand
CTTTCATGAATATAATGTGTTAGTATGTATGATTTCCATGTCTTGGCTTACATGAGTGATAAGCATTGATTATGTTCTTACTATGTGTTCTCATGCATTAATGCTAAGTGCTTGAAAGTGTGCTTGTTATATGATGATGTGTACACCTACCAAGGATTGACTTAACATGTGAAAGCTGTGTTGGCTTACTAAATGTTGCATCAAAAATTTAAAAACTTGGAATCTTGCCTATAAATAAAAGTGATTAGGGGTTCCTAGCACACAACAACACATATCATGGGAACATTTAAAAGTGAATTGAGAAACTTTTACTCAATTATTTTCAATTACATGTGTGAATATTATTGTTTTTTCTAAAAGTTGGTAGAATAGTTCAAACTGGTTCAATTGAGTATAATCAGTTTAATTTAATTTGACATGCTAAACTTTTATTTTATTTATTTTATTTATTTTATTTTATTTTATTTTATTTATTTATTTATTTATTTATTTATTTTTTTATTTTATTTATTTTATTTATTTTATTTATTTTATTTATTTTATTTTATTTTATTTTATTTTTGAATTCAATCATTACTTATTTTTGAATATTTTTTGTAGATATCAAGTCGGCATACCTAAGTATGTATACTAGTTATCTACAAGATACATGCATATTGATGTATACTGTTGTTGTAAATATTAAGTCGGCATTCCTAAGTATGTATACTAGTTATGTATAAAATACACATGCATATTGATGTATATTATTTTTGTAGATATCAAGTCGGCAAACCTAACTATATATATTATTTATATATTGTTTTTGTAAACGATCACCATCAGAACCACACAATGACAACATATTAAATCACAAGTCCATGAAGCATTTATACGAATAAGTTTATATACGAAATCCAAGCATACCATATGGTGATTAAAGAAGAAACTCGAAAACAAAAAAAAAATAGAATAAAAATGCTTACTCTTCGATTAAGCAATCCAATAATCTTTAAACATACTTCAAATCAATAATAAATTAAAACTTAAACCTCAAATTAATTTTAGTTGAATCGGCATCAAGAGATAATGATGGAATGAGGAGGAATTCGGCTCTGTTACTGTTAGAGATGCGTCAAGTCGAGAGAGAGAATGTATATTTTAGAATAATATTTATATTCTTAATTATTAAAACATTAAATAACAATATATATATAAAATAAAAACATACTCATTAATTTTATTTACTATCAAAATATTTTTAAAGAAATTATTATGCATGTATCAAGGTACAAATAAAAAATAATTACCTTACAATTTTTTATTATAATATTAATTAAACAATAAATATATAAACAATAAAAATATATGTTTTGCCTTAAAAAAATATCAAATAGGTATGAAATTAACAAACTTCATATAATAATATATAAATGAAGAGATGATTTGTCTTCTAGCCGACTCGCCGAAAAGTTATAAAATACAATTAATGTTAAAAAATCTATAAAAAATTATATTTATGGTTATAAATTAATAAGAATTCATATTAATTTTTACGAAGATAATATGAAATAATTTTAAACTTTCAAAATTTCATATTATTTGATATCATTAATAATTTTTATAATTCAAAAAATTACTTAAAGTGAGAAGATAATTAAAAAAAATAATATTTATTATTTTATTAAAAACTTTATGTTAAAAGCTAATTGTAAAAATATTACTCAATTATTTAATTTTTATAAATTATAGTAGGATTAAACATCTAAATAATTATTTATAATTATTATTTTATTTTTTTTAACTTTATTAAAAAAATTATATTTTTATTATATTTCAAGATTTTTTAAGATTTGTATTATTTATTTTTTTTAAAAGTTTCTATAATTATAAAATTTTTTTAATGCATATAATAATATTAATAGTTACTAGTTTATTTGTCAATTTAGATATTTTTGAAAATATTTTCTATTTTATCATTCAATGAATTAATTTACATTTAAATTAGTAGAAATTTTAATGTATGTTAATTTAATTTTTAATTTATCGAAAAATTATTATACTTATTGAATTAATTATTTAATGTTACTTTAATTTAAATTATTAAGTTTCTTAATTAAAAATTTTAGAAATTTTTTTGTATAATTATTAAAAAATTAATACATCATAAAATAGTTATTTTAGTCCTTATTAATATAATTTTTTGTATTTTTATATATTTTAAATTAATTATTTATAATATTATTATTTTTTGATTTTATGAGAAGAATGTGTGTTTCAAGGATTGATTATCTATAGACCAATAACATAAATTTAATAAATAAAATTAAATATAATATTAAAATAAATATTAATAAAAATAATTATATAATTAAAATTTGGCTAGGGAAAAATCTTTGCTAAATCCGTAGCTAAATTATGGATTTTATAAGCTAGGGAAAATTCATCGCTATATTATGGATTTTATTAGCTCTAGAAAATCTATCACTAAATTCGTAGCTAAATTACAAATTTTATAAGCTAGGAAAATTCCGTCCCTAAATCCATCGCAAAATTAAGGATTTTATTTTCTACGAAAATTCTGTCGCTAAATTCGTCACTAATTTATAGATTTTATTAGCTAGAGATATTCGCTCACTAAATTCGTAGCTAAAATACGGATTTTATTAGCTAGAGAAAATCCATCACTAAATCCGTAGATAAAATAAGGATTTTATTAGCTAGTAAAAATCCGTTGCTAAATCCGTAGCTAAATTAATGATTTTATTAGTAAAGGAAAATTCATCACTAAATCTGTCGCTAAATTCATCACTAAATCATATATTTTATTAGCAAGGGAAATTCAATCGCTAAATATGTCGCTAAATCATGGATTTTATTAGCGGAGGAAAGTCAGTCGCTAAATATGTCGCTAAATCATGGATTTTATTAGTAAGGGAAAAACCGTCGCTAAATCAAGGATTTTATTAGCAAGAGAAAATCAATCACTAAATCTGTCGCTAAATGAATGATTTTATTAGCAAGGGAAATTCAGTTGCTAAATCCATCGCTAAAAATTAGCTAGAAAAAATCTGTTGCTAATCAGTCGCTAAATCCATCGCTAAAATCCCTGCTTTTCTTGAATGAAAGTTACGAAATTTTTTTTGTTGCTAATCCGTCGCTAAATTCCTCGCTAAAATCTATATTGTTCATGAACGGAAGTTCTAAAAATTTTTCGTCGCTAATCCATCGCTAAAATTTCCACTTTTCTTTAGTAGAATTTATGAAAATTTGTCCCACGCTAATTCGTCACTAATCCATTGTTTTTTTTTTCATAAAAAAAAATCATCAATTCCTTGTCGTTCTCTCGTTAATTCCTTGCAAATTACCTAGGGATTGATCCCTAGCTAATTTTTCCTAGCTAAATCGATATTTTCTTGTAGTGAAATAAAGTTTGAATTCAAATCAACTTAGGGTCAGTTTGGTAGTAATTTTCAAAAGTATTTATAGGGCTAAAAATAATTTTAAGTGTTTTTAGGACAAAAATTTTATTATTAATATTTTAAATAACTCGTTTGAAATGCTAAAAAAAACTTGAAGTATTCTTTTAATAACTACACTAACATATTTATTTTTTAAATCATCAAAATTATTTTGATGTAATTAAAACATCTATGTATTTATCTTTAAATATAAGTTTATTTTCTTTTAAATTTTATGAAAAATTAAATTTTTTTTTATATTTTAAAAATTTTAAATCTTTTAGTAAATATTTTTTTAAAAGATTCATATAATCATAAAATTTTATTTTTATTATAAATAATATAAATATTTACTTGTTTATTCATTAATTCATGTATTTTTATAATTTTTTTATTTAATCATACAATTAAATATTTTAGCTTTTTATTAGTATTAATTTTTATGTATGTTCATTTATTAATTAAAATATCTTAAAAATGATTAATTATATAATTAATTATTTAATGTTTATTTAATACAAATATTTAAATAACATAATTAAATTTTTTGGAAAAATATTTTGTATAATTTTTTAAAATTTTATTATCATACAAAATAGTTATTTTAGTCTTTATTAATATAAATTTTTATTTGTATTTAAATATTTTTGAAATTATTTATTTATAATATCTTATTTTTATAATTATATTGGAAGAATGTGCCCCTCAAGGTTTGCTCATTCATAGACCATGGCATATATTTAATATTAAAAATTACACAAAATATTAAAACAAATAATATAAAAAAAATTTAAATCATTAAAGATTATCAATGAAAATTATCCCCAGCCCAAATAGCTAGAGAAATATTCATAGATAAACTCATATATTTTGGGAAAAATATCATTATAGGAATAATCAATGGCAATTAAATATAAAATCATAAAAAAATTTCAGAATATTATTTAACGAGGGATTTTGTATCCAACTAATTAGCTAGAGGAAATCCATCTCTTAAGTCATTGGTAAAATGCCCACCAATCATTGCGTTAAAATTTAGGATAATATTAGTTAGGGACATTTTTAAATCTAAAATTTCCAACTCTAATCCATCACAAATTCATCGAAAATTTGTAATTTAATGTAAAATCAAACATCTCTTGCTATTCTCTAGCTAATCCCTCGCTAATTAGCTAGGGATTATTTCTCTTGCTAAATTTCCATAGCTAAATAGACATTTTATTATAGTGAAATAGACATATAGATAGATAGATAGATAGACAAAATATAAATAGTTAGAGATAGATAGATAGATAGATAAACAGATAGATAGATTGGTTGATAGATAGATACATAGAGAGATAGATAAATAGAAAGATAGATAAATAGATAGATAAACAAATAGATAGATAGATAGATAAACATATAGATAGATTAATAGATAGATAGATAAATAAATAGATAGATAGATGAAAAGACATATAGGTAGACAGATAGATTGAAAGATAGATAGATAGACAGACAGATAGATAGACAGACAAATACATACATACATACATACATACATTGATTGATAGAAACATAAATAGATAAATATATAGATAGATAGATAGATAAATAGATAAATAGATAGAAATATAGATAGATAGATCGATAAATAGACATATAGACAAATAGATAGATAGATAGATACATAGATAGATAAATATATAGATAGATAAATAGATCGATATATAGATATATAGATAGATAGACAAAAAGATATAAATATAGATAGATAGATATATAGATAGACAAACAGATAGATAGATAGATAAACTGATAGATAGATATACAGATATATAGATAGATATATAAATAGATAGATATAGGGATAGATAGAAACAAAATTGACAAATAGATAGACAAATAATAGAAATAAGATGGATAGATATATAGACAGAGAGATAGACAGATAGATAGACGGTCAGATAGGCACACATATAGAAAGACACGCTGATCAATAGACACACAAATAGATAGAAAAATAGACAAATAAATAGATAGATAGACATTGAGACAAACACAAAAACAAATAGAAAGACAGATAAAAAGATAGATAGATAGATAGATAGAGATTGATAGACAAATATATTGACAAATTGATAGCCAGAAAGATATAGAAATATATAAGAAGATAGAAAAATAGATAGATTAAGAGATATATAGACAAATAAATAGGCAGATAAATAGACATATTGATTGAAAGAAAAAGAGAAAGATAGATAAATAGATATAAAGATAGATATATAGATAGGGAGACAGAAAGATAGAAAGAAAGTTAGATAATAAAATAGACAAACATACAGACAAACAAATTGATAGTTAGATAGATAGATAGATAGAAAGACAAACAAACAAACAAATATATAGACAGACAGATAAATAGATACACAAATAAAAAGATAGATAGAGAGTCAGGGAGGTAGAAAGTCAATCAGGTAGGTAGACAAATAGATAGATAGACAAACACATAGATAGGCAAATAGATAGGCAAATAGATAGGCAAATAGATAGACAAATAGAAAAATAGACATATAGATAATTTGATAGTTAGATTAATACACAAATTGATATACTGATAGATAGAAAAATTGATACACACATTGATAGACAGATAGATAGAATGATAAATAGATACATAGATACATAGATACATAGATATATATATAGTCAAATAGATATAAATAAATAGATAGATAGACATATAGAAAGATATATATATATATATATATAGATAAATAAATAGATAAATAGAGAGATTGATAGATAGATTGATATATAGATTGAAATATAGGTTGATAGAGAGATTGAAAGATAGACATATAGATATACAACTAGATAGACAAACAGATAGATAGATAGAAAGATACATAGATAGATAGACAAATAATGAGATTTTTGGACTTCAGGCAGGTAGACAATTAGGCATGTAGGCAGGTAGGCAGACAAAGATACAGACAAACTAATAGACAAATAGATACACAGATAGGAAGACATTTAGATAAACAAATAGATAGTTAGATAGATAGATAGTTTGATAGACAGAATAATTGACAGATTAATAGACTGATAGATAGACTAATTGATAGGCATATTATTATATAGATTGATAAGATAGATAGATAGACAAATAGAAAGATAGATTGATTGATCGAAAGAATGATATATCGACATATAGATAAACAAATATATCGATAGATTATTAGAGAAATAGATATATAAAATAGCTAGATAAATAGATATATAGACAAACATATAGATAAAGAGTTGATATATAGATAGAAAGATAGATAGAAAGATTAATTGATTTATAGATAGAATGATAGCTATACATATAAATAGACATATAGATCGATAGATTATGAGAGAAATTGATAGATAGGTAGACAAAAAGATAGATAGATATATATATATATATATATATATATATATAGATATAGATAAAGATATAGATAAAAAGATTGATAGAAACATATATAGATAGTTAGATAGAAAGATATATAGATAGTTATATAATTAGATAGATAGCCAGATATATAGATAGTTATATAATTAGATAGATAGCCAGATATATAGATAGATAGGCATATATATAGATAGATAGACAAACATACAGATAGATACATAGATTTATATACATATAGATAAATAAATAGTTTGAAGACATTCATACTGACACATAGACAGACAGATAGACATTCAGGAGGCAGATGATTAGAGAGACAAGCAGACAAATAGATAGATAGATATATAGATAGATAGACAAATAAATAGATAGATATATAGATAGATAGACAAACAAATAAATATATAGATAAACAAACTAATAGATAGATAGACAGACAAATAGATGGATTGATAGACAGATATATAGACAAAGAGATAGATAGATAGAGAGATATTAAGATAGATAGAAATATAGATAGATAGATTGATTGATTGATAAATAGATAGATATACATATAGATAGATAGACAGACAGATAGATAAATATTTAATCAAATAGATATATATCTAGATAGATAGATAAATATTTATTCAAATAGATATATATCTAGATAGATAGATAGATAGAAAGAGAGACATCCAAACAAACAAATAGACGGATAGATAGAAAAATAAATAGACAAATGAACAGATAGATAGTTAGATAGTTAGATCGATGGATTGATAGATAAATAGATAGAGAAACATAGAGATAGATAGATAGATAAACAAATAGATAAGTAGATTAATAAACTGATATATAGAGAGATACATAGACAGATAGACATACATAAAGATAGATAGATTGATTGATAGATAGACAAATATAGTGATATAAAGATATATAGAAGATAGATAGATAAATAGATAGATAGACAAATAGATAGATAGAAATAAAGAATGGTAGATAGATAAATAAATTGATACTTAGATAGATAGATAGAAGTCAGATAGATAAATAGATTGATAAACATATAGTTAGACAGATAGATATACAGATAAATAGACAGATAGAAAGATAGATTGATAGGGAGAAGGATAGATAGATTGGTATATAGATTTATAGACAAAATGATTGATAGATTGATTGATAAACAGACAGATAAATAAATAAATAGATTGAGATATAGTTCGATTGATAGATCGATTAATGATAGATTATTAAATATATAGAAACAGAAATCTAAATAGACATATAGATTAATGATCGATTAATAAATAGAAATATAAATATAGATATACACTTTGATAGAAATATTGATAGATAGATAGACATATAGATAAAAAGATAGATAAATAAATAAATAGTTTGATAAATAGATAGAAACATAGACAAATAGATATATAGAATTATTGATAGACATAATGAAAGACAGAATTATTAATAGATTGAAATATATATCGATAGTCATATTGATAAATAGATTGATAGATAGATTTATAAACAATTAGAATGAAATATAGAAAGATAGATAGATATATATATATATATATAGACAAATAGATAGAAAAATAAATTGATAGATAGATAGAAAGAAAGATAGATAGATATACATTACAATAGATAGATAGATAGATATACAAATAGATATACAAATATATAGATAATAAATAGATAGATAGATAGATAGACAAATAGAAAATAGATAGATAGATAGATTTATAGATAAATAGATAGATAGATTGATTGATTGAGATTGATAAACTAAATAGATTCATATACTTATTGAAAGACTAATAAATGTCCAATTTGATAGATAGATAGATAGATAGACTAATAGATAGATAGATAGATTAATTAAATGATAGAAATATTGATATATAAATTTATAAACAAAGTTGATAGATAAATTTATAGACATATTTATAGACATGTTTATTGGTCGATTGATTGTTGGATTGATAGATAGATTGATAGATAAATTAATAGACATATTTATAGACAAATTAATAGATAGATTGATAAAAAAATAGATAGACAGATAGATAGATAGATAGATTAATAGACATATAGATAAACATATCCATAGAAATATAGATAAATAGATAGATTCATAGATTCATAGATTGATAGATTGATAGATGGATTCATAGAAAAATTAGTAGATAGATTTATAGGCAGATTGATAGATAGATTGATAGACAAATTGATAAAAAAATAAATATACTTGTAGATAGATAGATAGATATATGGATAGATATACATATCAATAAACAGATAGATAGACACATAGATAAAAAAGATAGAGAGATAGATAGAAATATAGATAGATAGTTACTTAGTTAGATAGAAAAATAGATAGTTTGATAGATAAATTGATAGACAAATTCATAGAATAGATTGATAGAAAGATTGTTAGACAGATTGATAAAGAGATTGATAGACATATTAATAGAAATATTGATATATATATATAGATAGATAGATAGATAGACATAATGAAAAATAGATAGATAGATAGTCATATAGATAGATATATTAATAGATATAAAAATAGACAGATAAATAGATATTATGATATACACATAAATTGACTGATAGATAGATATTTATATAGATAGATAGACAAATAGATAGATTTATTGATAGATAGAATGATAGAAAGATTGATAGATAGAGTGATAAACAAATTGATATACAGATAGATAGATAGATTAATAAACAGATTGATAGACATTTTCAAAAATAAATTGATAGACAGATTAATAGAAGGATTGACTGATAGATTGATAGAAAGATTGATAGACACATAGATAGATAGATTGATAGATAGATTGATAGATAGAAAGATAGATAAATTGGTAGACAGATTGATAGAAAAACATCTAGATAAATACATAGACTAATAGAAAGATATATAGATAATAGAAAGATAGATAGATTAATACACAAATATATAGAAAAAAAAGATAGAGAGATGGATAGACAGATTGATAGATAGATAGATAGGTAGATTTATAGACAAATTGATAGTAAGATTGATAGACAGATTGATATACAAATAGATAGAGAGTTTGATAAATAAATAGATAGATAAATATGCTTATTTATATACACATAGATTGCTAGATAGATAGATATATAGATAGAAAGATAGATATAAACATAGATAATAGATTGATAGATACATTGACAGCTAGATAGATGGACAGCTAGATATACGAATTATTAAATAGTTAGATTGAGAAATTTATTGATACATAGATTCACAGATAAATATACAAATTGATAGGCACATATATAGAAAAATTATATACATATGGATTGACAAAGAGATAGATAGAAAGAGTAAGATATATATACAAATATAAACACAGATAGATAGACATATAAATTGATAGATAGCTAGAAATAGATAATTAGATAAAAATATAGATAGATAGTAAGACAAATAGAGAAACAAATAGATAGATAGATACATAAATAGCTAGCTAGATAGACAGATAGATAGTTAGATAGAGAGATATACAAACATATAGATAAACAAATAGATATATATATATATATATATATAGATAGATAGAAATATAGATAGACAAATTGATAGACAGACAAATAGATAGATAGATATATAGATAGACAGACAGACATACAGTTAGACATATAGATAGAAAGATAGATAGATATATAAAGAGACATATAGATAGACAAATAGATAATAGATAGAAAAATAGAAAGAAAGATAAACAAATATACACATAGACATATATACATAATTAGGTTGCTAGACTATCAGGTAGGTAAAAGCAAGATAGATGAACAAACAAGAAAATAAATAAACATATATAAAGATAGATATATAAATTGATAGATAGATTAAAGACAAACAGACATATTGATTGATAGATAGATTTCTAGACAAATACATAGAAAAATAGATAGAAAGATAGATAGATATATAGGTAGATAGATAGATAAACATATAATTTGAAAGATCGATATACAAATAAATAAATAGACAAAGCGATAGACAAATAGATAGAAATAATTATATAAAGAAAGATATATAGACAGACAGACAGATAGATAGATAGATATATATATAGTTAGTTAGTTAGATATATAAATTGATTGATAAATTAATATAAAAATAAATAAAAAATTTAATATAAAAATTGCTAGACAGATTGATAAATAAATTGATAAATAGATCTATAGAAAGATAGATATATAGATAGAAATAATGATAGATTGATATAGAGATAGATAAACATAATGAAAGACATATAGATAGATAGATAGATTTACAGATAAGTAGTCCAATAGATATGTAAGTTATTAGATAGATAAATAGACAGATATATAGAGATACAGATAGATAGATAGATAATTAGATAGATAGACAGTTAGATTGAGAGATAGATAGACAAGATAGATAGACATATAGTTAGATAAATAGTTAGATAGAGAGACAGAAAAAACAATAGATAGATAGATAGGTATATAGTTACATAGATAGATAGTTAGTTAGTTAGATAGACAAATAAATAGACAAAAGGATAGATAGATAGATAGATAGATAGATAAATAGATAAACAATTAGATAGACAAATAAATAAATAGATAGTTAAACAGATTGATAGATAGATTAAAAGACAGATAGATTGAAAGACTGATAAACAATTAGATAGAGAAATAGATAGGCATATAGATAGAAAGATAGACAAATAGATAGACTGAAAGATAGACATACAAATAAATAAATAAATAAAAATATATATATATATACACACATATTTATATTTAGATGGATAGACAAATTATTAAAAAATTTGATAGATAGATTGATAGACAAATTGATTGACATATTGATTGATAGATTTTGATAGATTGATTGATAGACCAATTGATAGATAGATTTAGATATAAATTGATAGACAGATTAAATGACAAATAGATATACAGACATATAAATACAAATATAGGTTGATAAAAAGATAGATAGATAGATAGATAGACAGATAGTTAAATAGATAGACAAATAGAAAAGTAGATAGATAGATATATATATATATACACACACACACACACACACACACAAATAGACAAAAGGATATACAGAAAGATAAACAGATTGACAGATAGATAAATATATATATATATATAAATAAATAAACACATGACAAATTGATATATAGGTTGATAGACAAATTGATAGATCGATTAATATAAATTTTAATACTTATATTGATAGACAAATTGATAGAGAGATTAATATACAGATTCATAGATATATTGATATAGATAGATTGATTGATTGATTGATAGAATGTTTGTCAGATTAATAGAAAGAAAGAAATATAAATAGATAGGTAGATTTATAGATAGATAGATAAATAAATAGATTGACAAATAGATATTTAGACATATAGATACATCATATAGATAATAGATAGACATATAGATAGATAGATTGATTGACAAATAAAAAGATAGATAGATAGATTAATTGATAGTGAGATTAATAGATAGATTGATAAATAGATTGAAAGAAAGATTGATAGAAAAATTGATAAAATGATAGAAAGATAAGTTTGATAAATAGATAGATAGATAAACAGATAGATATACATATAGATAGAAATATAGATAGATAGATTGACATATATATAGACAGAAAGATAAAAATATAGACATATAGATAGATATACATATTATGAAGATAGAAAGAGAGATAGATAGTCAAATATATAGATATATAGATATATAGATAGATAGATAGAAAACTAGATAGATAGATAATTATATATATAGATTTATAGATAGATAGATAGACAATTAGAAATATAGATAGATAGACTTATAAATAGAAAGATTGATAGATAAATTGATAGACATATAGATAGACATATAGTTATAAAGATAGATATATAAACATACAAAAAAATAAATTGTTAGATCGACATACATACATACAGATAGATAGATAGATATACATACCAACAGATAGATCAATTGTCAAATTTGCACACAATAATGCTGGTAGATATACAAACATACATACAGATAGAAAGTTAGACCAACATACAGATAGATATATAGATAGATAGATAGACAGCCATACATATAGACAGAAAGAAAGATAAATAGATAGATAGATATATATACATAATGATATAAAGATAGATAGATAGATAGATATATAGATAGATAAATAGATACATAGAGATAAACACATAAATTCAAAATAGATAGAAAGATTGAAAGACAATTAGACAAAAAGGGAGATAGATAGGTTGAAAAAAAGCCATATAGACAAATAGAGAGATAGAAAGATAGGCAGTTAGACTGGTAGACAAGTATATGCATAGATAGATAGACAAATAGACAAATAGACATGTTTCTAGATAGATAGATAAACATATAGACAGAGAATCAAATAGATAGATAGAGTTATAGACAGATAGGTAGATAGACATATATAAAGATAGATAGATAGTTATATAGAGTGATATAGAGATAAATAGATAGTCAAATTGATAGATTATCAGATAAGCATATAGACAGACAGACAGGCAGATAGATAAATAGATAGACATATAAATAGATAGACAGATAGATAGATAAATAGATAGATAGGTATATATTTTGATAGAAAGATAGATAGACTAATAGATATATAGATAAATAGTAATATAGATAGAGAGATAGAGATACAGATAAAAAGTCAATGATATAGATAGAAAGATAGACAAATATATAAAAATATAAATAAATAGATACAGAGATAGAGATAGATCGAAAGAAATAAAGATAGAAAGGTTGACAGATAAATAGGTAAATAGATAAATTGATAGACTGATATATAGATATATAGATGGTTAGTTAGTTAGATAGAATAATATGTAGTTAGCTAGGTAGGTAGGTAGGTAGATTGATAGACATAAAGATAAATAGATAGATAAACAAATATGCAAATATACTGGTAGATAGATAGATAGACATATAAATAGAAATACATATAGATATATATATATATAGAACAAGAAATAGCTAGATCAATTGATAGATAGATTGATAGATAGTCTAGTAGATAGATAGAGTGATCGGTAGATATACAGATACACAGGTAGACATATGACAAAAAATAGATAGACATGTAGACAGATAGACATATAGATATACCAATAGACAAATAGATAGGCATATAGAAAATATACATATAGATAAATAGATAGTAAGATAGACCGATTGATAGATAGATTGATAGAGAGATAAATAGACACATAGATAGCCATATAGATTCTTAGATAAATATACAGATAGATAGATTATTATAAAGATAGATAGAGAGAGAGATATAGAGATAGATATACATATTCATAGATAGAAAGATTGATAGAAAAATATATATACAAATAGATAGACAGATAGATTGATAGAGAGATAGATATATTATTACATAGATACATTGATACACATATAAATAGACATATATATATATAGATAGATAGATAATAAGATTGACAGATTGATAGATACATAGAGAGATCGATATATATATAGATTAAAAGATAGAGAGACGGACAGATAGATAGATGGATTTATAGATAGATAGATAGACAAATAGAAAGATAGATTTATAGATAAATAGATAGATAGATAAATAGGCAGATAGTTAGATAGATAAATAGATAGATAGATAAATAGACAGATAGATTGAAAGTTAGATAGATAGATAGAAAGACAGATAGATAAAATGATATATAAATAATTATATAAATAGATATACAAATAGATTGATAGATAGATAGACAAATATATAGACATATAGATTGTTTGATAGATAGACAGATTAATAGATAGGTAGATAGAGAAATAGATACATAATTTGATAGTCAAATTGATATATAAATATATAGACAGATTGATAAAAATATAAATAGACAAATTGATAGAAAAATAGATTGATAGATATATAAATAGCTAGATAGAGAGATAATTAGACAAATAGATAGATCGATAAATATAGATAGATACAAAGACATATAGATATATATATATATAAATATATATATAGATAAAAAGAAAGATAAATAGATAGAATGATAGATTGAATAATAGATAGTTAGATAGATAGGTAGATAGAATAATAGATATATAGACAGATATTTAGATAGAGAGATAGACAAATAGATACAAAGATATATATATATATATATAGTTAGACAAATATATAGATAGATATATAAATAGACTGACATACTGATAGAATAAAATATAGAAAGATAGAAATATAAAAATACATAAAGACTACAAGTTAGAAAAATAGAAAGAAATATAAACATACAAACAAAAAGGTAAACATTTAGAGATATGCAGAACCACAAATATATAAACATGCTTACATAGATACAGACATATAGACAGACAAATATATATTCATAGATGTAGACTAACAAATAGATAGAAAGATAGTGATAGAAAGATAGACATATAGATAGATAGATAGTAGTCAGGTAGATAGATAGATAGTAGGCATAAGGATAGAGAGATTAATAGAAAGATAGACATACAAATAAATAAAAAGATAGATAAACAGACAAATAGATACATAGACACATGGAAAAATAGATAGAAAGATAGATACAATGATAGATAGGTAGATAGAAGTTGTAGGTAATTTGATAGATAGATTTATAGATTGATTGATAGATAGTTTCATTGACAGTTTGATAGACATATAGATAGAGAGATATATAGACTTATTGATATATAGATTTATAGACAAATTGATAAATAGATAGAGATAGATATAGATAGATAACTAGATAGATAGAAAGATAAATACATAAAAAGATAGAGAGATAGATGGATAGTCTTTTAGAAAGGCAAATAGAGAGAGAAAGAAAAATAGATAGACAGATAGATAGGACGATATATAGATTGTTAGATTGATTGATTGATATATAGTTAGATAGATAGATAGAAGATAGATAGATAGATAGACTAATAGATATTTAGATAGATAGATAAATAATGATACAAATATATAGATAGATTGACAAATAGATAGACATATAGAAAGATATACAAATAGATAAGCAGACTAACAAATAGATGTATTGATTGAAAGATAGATAGATAGAAAGAGAGATATATAGATAGATAGATAATTAGATAGATAGATAGATAAATAGGTATATAGACAAAAAGATATATAGATAGATAGATATACAGATAGATAGATAGCTAGATTGATATACATATATATAGCCGGATAGATAGATAGATATATTGACAGACAGATAAATAAAAAGAGATAGAGAGATAGATAGAGAGATAGATAGATAAATAAACAATTAGATAGGCCGATAGATAGGCAGATAGATATATAGATAGATAGACATATAGATAGAAAAAGAGAATGATAGATAAAAAGATATTTAGAAATAAAGATATATAGATAGATAGATAGATAGACTGATAGATATATAAAATGATAGCCAAATAGATAGATTTATTGATTAATAGGTAGAAAGATCGAAAAATATATAGATAGATAGATTGATTGATTGACAAAAAGATAGATAGATAAATAGGAATATATATAGATAGTTAGATAGAAAATTAGATATACAGTTAAATAGATAGATATATAGATAGATAGATTGACAAAATTATAGACAAACAAACATACAAAGAGATTAACTAACATACAAATAAACTGACATACAATCAGTAGATAGATAAATAGATAGACATACACTGATAGAAAGATAGATAGATAGAAAAATAAGTAAACAGATAGATAAAAAATAAAAAAATAGAAACATAGATAGATAGTATGATAGTTAGATAGATGGTTAGATTGATCAATACAAATATAAATGTTTAGATAAATAGAGAGATAGATAGATAGATAGATAGATAGATAGAAAGAAAGATAGATAGATAGATAGAAAGATAGATAGATGGATATCCTGATAGAAAGAAAGATAGATAGATATGAAGATAGATAGACATTTAGATAGACAGACAGATAGAAAAATAGATAGATAGATAGATAAACAGAAAGACAGATAGATAGATATATAGTTAGATAGATATATAGACAAATAGTTAGATAGATAAATAGACATATATATATATATATATATATAGACATGCATATATATAGATAGATAGATATAATAATATATCGATAGATAGATACATATAATAATATATAGATAGATAGACAAAAAGATTGATAAAAAGATAGATAGAAAGATAGACAAAAAAATAGACATATAGATAGATATATAGATTAATTGACCGATAGATAGATAGATAGATAGACATATTAATAGATAGATAGATACATAGATTGAAAGGTAGAGAGATAGAGTGATAGAAAGATAGAGAGGTTGAGAAAAAGAGAAGTAAAGAGAGAGATTTAAAGAGATATAGAGATCTAAAGAGAAAGATAGAAGGATAGAAATAAATTAAAATAGATCGATAGATAGATACACAGATACATTGTCTAATATATACACATAAAGATAGAAAGATAGATATATAGAAAGAAAGAAAGATAGATAAATTGACATGTAGATAAAAAGATTATTAGATGGATAGATTTACAAATAGATAAATAGAAAGATATACATAAAGATAGATTCAGGGATAGATAGAAATATATTCAAATAGATAGATAGAAAGATAGACATATATATAGACAGACACATAGACATATAGAAAGATAAATAGGTAGATAGATAGATTGATTGATTGACAAAGAGATAGATAGACAAATAAATAGATAGATAGATATACAAACAGATAGAAAGAAATATAGATAGATAGATAGATAGACAGATAGATAGATAGATAGACAAATAAGTAGATAGATATATAATATAGAAAGGCAGATAAACAAATAGATATAGAAATATAGTGATTTTTTCTTGCAATTATCTCTCGCGATTTTCTCTTGCGATTATCTCTCGCGATTATCTTTGGTGAACTGTTGTGCGAATTGTTGTGTGAATTATTGTGCAAATTGTTGTGTGAATTGTTGTTCGATATAATATTTGCATAGTTTTATTATGTGTAACTGCTAGTTTGTGTGAATTGTTGTGCGAAACTGCCATTGTTGAAGGTCGAAGGTTGAAGGTTGACATTATTATGCGATTGGAAACTACCATTTTGTGCGAATTTGTTGTGCGTCACTGCCATTGTTGTGGAGGTGGATTACTTCTCTACTTCAAGCTCTCAAGCTCGTAGAGAGAGAAAATCCCAATTTCTAGAGAGAGAATCTCGCCATTGCTGCCAGAATCAAGCTCCTCTCAAGCTAAATATGGAGCAAAAAGACTTATTACTAAACAATAAGTCGTTTGCATCGATTTTAAGAGAGCCCGCACCTCCTGCATGCTGCTTCGGTAACAGACACGGGAGTCCCGCGATTATTTTTTCAACAGAGGAGATGCGCAAATTCATGGAGCCCTTTGAATATATGCTTATTGGTAAGTTTTCACATGGAAGGCCTCACCCGAAGGAAATATAGCAGTTTATCTCCTCGTTAAAGCTTACGGGAAGGGTGAAGCTAGCTGACTACGATGCGAAGCACGTCTTCCTGCAGTATTTTATGATTGAGGACTTCTACCGCTTATGGAATAGAGGTCTATGGCAAGTTAACGGCTTTCCTATGCATGTCTTGAGGTGGACGAAGGAGTTCAGTCCACAGGAGGAGGCGCCTCTAGCCCCGGTATGGTTTTCCTTACCGAATCTCCCATTATATTTGTTTAACTCACAATCTCTCTATACATTTTCATCTTGTTTGGGTAAACCTGTAATTCGTGATGAAGCTACTGTTTCTATGACAAGGCCGAGCAAGGCTCGCGTGTGTGTTGAGTGTAACCTACTCACTCAGCCACCTAATTTGATCTTGATTGGTAATGGAGATGATGGGCAGAATAATGGGTTTTGGCAACCTGTTATTCCCGAAAATCTGCCTGCTTATTGCATAAAATGTAAGAGTATTGGGCACGAATCGGGGGTGTGTAAGATGGGTACAGAACAATCAGAAAATGTGCAAGGGTTAGAAGGTAGAAAAAGAATGGTGGTAAGATGGATTAGGAAGGAGGGAGGGGCTGGAGAAAAACCTGTAATTGAGGCAGGTATAATGGAAGTAGAAGGGGAGTATATGAGAGAGAAAGTGAGTAAGTTATTAGGAGAGAGAGAGGCTAGTAATACAGTATATCATGAAGGAAGCATGGAGGAAGGAGATAAGCTAGGGGAGGGAGAAAAATGGGAGGAGGTGAAGGGTAGAAAGAAGAGGAACAAGAAAATCAAAACCAGAATAATTTTAAAAGAAAAATTGGAGGACTATAACTGGATATAGGATGACCTCTTGGATTTCCCAGAGGAAGATGCAGAGGTGTTTAGTTGTCCTTCAATAGGTAGAGAAGAAGAGGAACATGCATTCTATATAGAAAAGGGGAAGGATGATATGGATATTTATGAGGAAGATTGGACAAATCTCACTAGAACTCAAGCCAAGGAAGCCATAAAAATAATGGCAATGCAGCTTGGGTGGTAGGATAAATATTATGAAAAAATACAAGTAAACTCGAATGCAATTAAAACTCCAAGGAATAATAAAAAACAATTAAACATAAAATATGAGACTAAGTGTACAACTAGATCCCAAACTAAGCTAGGAATTAATGGATAAATACCTTTATTGGAACATAAGAGGGGTTGCTAATAATCCTTCGATAAATAGGTTAAAACAATTATTAAAAACTCATAAAATTTCTCTTGTAGTCATTGCGGAACCTATGATCCAGAAGGATTAATTAATCAACTACAGCCAAAAACTAGGGTTTAACAATGCATATGCTAATATAAATAGTAAACTCTGGATAATGTGGCATAATTATTTGGACATTGAAATTTTAAAAGATACAGATCAGGTAGTACATTTTAAAATAAATAAAGAAACAGATGAAATAATATCGGTTGTATATGCTAAAAATGATAAAAAATCAAGGGTAGCACCGTGGGAGGAAATGCAGAACATCGCATCTAGGAATGCACCCTGGATTATAGAAGGTGATTTTAATATAATTAGGAGCAATCAAGAAAAGAAAGGAGGTAAAACCCCGGATCCAATATCAATGACACAATTTAATGAGGCGATCTCAAACTCGAAATTAATGGAAATAGATTTCACAGGTTCAAGTTACATTTGGTGTAACAACAGGAGTAAAAGAAGCACAATTTGGGCTAGACTGGACAGAGTACTGTGTAATGCTAAGTGGGTAGCTTTGCAATGGGTTACAGGGCTAAGATATCTAAATAGAACCTGTTCGGATCATTGCCCATTGCTTATTACAATCTATAAGAATTACCAAGTATCAGGTAACTTTAAATTTCAAAATATGTGGGAAAAGCACACTGGCTTTGAAAAACTGGTAACTGAATGCTGGATGGAGCCAGCAATGGGGAAACCGATGCAAATATTAATGGTTAAGCTTCATAGATTAAAAAAATGTCTAAAAATATGGAATAAAGAAGTCTTCGGAAATCTAAACCAAATAATAAAGCAAGAAGAGGAAAAAGTAGAAAAACTAGAATTAGAATACGATAATAATAACATAGAGGTAAAGAGACAGGAACTAAATAAGGCTAAAGGGGACTTGAGGCTTAAGTTGTATATGGAGGAAGTATACTGGAAACAGTGTTCAAAAATTAAATGGTTGAAAGATGGAGATAGAAACACTAAGTTTTTTCACAACATGTGTAAAATAAAGGCTCAAAAAAATAAAATCAAGGGCATTAAAACTAATGATAAAAAATGGGTTGAAGAAGACAAGCAGATAGGATCCCTCTTTGAGGAATTTTTTAAAAGCCATCTATGCAGAAAGGCTCCCCAAGTAGGAAACTCATTAATCGATGGGATTAACACAGTCATCTCACTAGAACAAAATCAAATGATGGAGAAGATCCCAGAGGAAGAAGAGATTAAAAAGGTAGTGTTTGATCTGGATAAGGATAGTGCAGCAGGGCCAGATGGCTGGAATAATTATTTTTTTCAGCTAAACTGGCTCATTATCAAAAAAGATCTGGTTCCTACAATTGCCAGTTTTTTTGTAGGCGCGGATATTCCTAAGGCATGGGCAAACTCTTTCATAGTGTTAATCCCCAAAAAAGAATCACCTCAAAAATGTGAGGATTTTAGGCCTATAAAGTTTATGTAATGCAATTTATATGATCCTTGCTAAAATTATTCAAAACAGACTTAGTAATATTTTACCATTTATAATATCACAGGAACAAACAGGATTTGTTAAGAATAGATTAATGATTGAAAATATTAGATTAGCATCAGAAATGATGAAAGAAATAGCATTTAAAACGAGGGGATGTAACTTAGTAGTTAACCTAGATTTATCTAAGGCATTTGATAGAGTAGAATGGCATACATTATGTTTCGTCATGAGAAAATTTGGTTTCTCTGAAACATGTATTGATTTAATATATAGATGTGTAACAAGTGTTTGGGTTAGAATTATTGTAAATGGAATGAAAGGAGAAAAATTCAAACCTAGACACAGCTTGAGACAGGGGGATCCATTATCGCCTTTATTATTTGACATGTACTTAGAATTATTAATTGTTAATTTAAATAAAAGAATGTCAGAGGGCAAAATTTATCCCCTTTAGACAGCCAAAAAACACTCCGAGAATAAGTTGTTTAGCTTATGCATATGATATTATCATTTTCACAAATGCGAATAAAAGTTCATTGAAAAACCTGATGGACCTTCTACAATTATTTGAGAAGGAAACAGGACAAGCCCTTAATAAGGATAAAAGTCAATTTATGTTAGCAAAAAAATCTTCCGAAAAAGTGGTAAAAAAAATTAAAAATATAACGGGTTTTAAACATAAAAAAGATGCTTTAGTATATTTAGGTTGTCCGATATATGAAGGAAGGCTGAAAGAAAATTATCTAACTCCTTTACAATATAAAATGAGAAGGAAAATAGCAGGTTGGAAAGTAGATCTATTAGGTTTTGGTGGGAGGATTACATTAATCTCCCATGTTCTTCAAAGTACACTGGTACATATTATATCAGTCATACACCTACCTAAGAAATTTACAAATAAACTAGAGATGGAAATGGAAAATTTTTTATGGGGGAAAAAAAAGGAAAGCAGAAAATTCACTATAAAAATTGGAAAGACATCTGTTATCCTAAGGCGGAAGCGGGTTTAGGCATCATTAATTTACAGGACATGGCATCTGCTTGGGACTGCAAAGGATGGTGGAGGATAAAAGAAAATGATTCCCTCTAGGCAAAATATATGCGAGCAAAATATCTAGAACAAGAACACAATCGTGTTAAGCAGAAATCAAATAGCTGGAAAGCATTGGAAAAACAAAAGGAAATAGTAGATGCTCACTCATTACTGAATAAATCGGGATGGAAATGGACCCTTAATCCACAAGGTAATTTTACGCTAAAGTCAACAAAAGAATTGATAAGAAGGAAAAAACTCGTACAGTCTTTATTTAAATGGGCCTGGAGAGCAGGTATTCCACTAAAAATGTGCTCGCTGGCATGGAAAGTTCTGGTAAATGCACTGCCTGTGGACACTAATGTGAAAAGAAAAGGTGTTAAAATGGCCTCCAGATGTGAATGTTGCTTTGCAGATGAAGAATCAATGGATCATCTACTTTCAAGTGGAAGAATCGCTGTAGTAGTCTGGAGGGAATTAGGAGACCAGTTACAAATAAGTAAAAAAGAAGATAGAATAATTGATAGAATTAAGAGTTGGGGAAATCTAAACCCTAGAAGTTACATCAAAAATTGGCTCACTCAGAATCTACCTCATATAGCAATATGGTGCCTATGGAAAGCTCATAATAAGAGTTAATTTGAGGGAATAAGAATGAATTCAAATGAAATTATAAAAGATATAATTAAAGAAATCAGGAATATATCAAGTATAAACCCTATAAAAGTTGATGGTTCTTGTTTAAATAAGGTAGCTGGAATGTTATGGGGCCTCGCTATTACAAATACGAAACAGGGATGGGTAAAAAGTATAAGTTGGAATAGGCCTCCGAAAGGTAAAATATCATTAAACACGTATGGTAGCTTCAATAGGGACACTGGTATAGCAGGTGGAGGAGGGGTAATAAGGGACTCAAATGGGTATGTGATAAAAGCATTTACATCGGCTACAGAAGCATTCTCAGCCCTCCACTCGGAGATAAAAGCTTTGAATATAGGATTAAATGTTTGTAAAAAATTAGATTTAGAAAATATACAAATTCAAATAGACTCTATGCTTTTGGTAGATTTAGTAAGTGGAAAAATAATTCTTTGGAGGTATATGGAAGAAATGGAAATTATTTTGAACCTCATTAAAGTGCTTAATGCATCAATCTTACATATATATATAAAAGCTAATACTTTGGCGGATAGTCTTACAAGATTAGGGTCGATAAGAGGAGAACATGAATTTGATGAGGTTTCGATGCCAGAAAAAGTAAAAGGAATAGCGAAACTGGATAGGAAGGCCTTCCCTTATTTAAGATTTAGGAAGGGTAGTATTAACATAAAAAATAGAATATGAAAATCCAGTAGCTGCTGTGAAGGGGAATCTGAAAATTATAAGAATATGAAAATAGAATATGAAAAATAGAATAAGAAAAGTATAATAATATAAGTTGTGGAATTGTGTTAGCTTCTTTGCAGGGGAATCTATCTCTGCAGGTTAACAATGAAGTTCATGGTATAAACAACCAGAAAATCCAGTTGCTGTTTCTTTTACAGTCACTGCAAGGTTCACCTCACAAGACAAAGATGAGGGAACGAAAAGGTAAGGGATGGAATTTTCTGCTCCTTTGGTATGTTTTTGGTTTTTTTGTGTTTGCAGGAAAGCACTAAAGGGGCAATCAAATCATATTCCTTGGAATTAAAAGAAGTATGTAACTAGCAAGAGTCTGTAAAAATTTTTTCAAGTCATGTGTTATGTTTTTTTAACAGCGTTTAAATCATGTAGAAAGGGTTTATAAGTCTGAAAGTTTTAGAATCATGTGTTTGTATTAAATAAAAGGTCCTAGGAGAGGTAAGTGTCTAGTCTAGGAGGTCGGCAAAGATCAGGATGCTGCAAAGTGGCTTGGAAATGGCTCTCAAGATGTGAATCTAAAGCTATATCGGAAAACAAAGAGGGTCAAGGACTAGGACAGATAGAAGAGGAAAGCTTCGGAAGAATATGTGCAACAAGGTTGAAAGGAATTTTGCAAAGTGGGAGATATTTCTATTATTTTATGCAGGAAGTATGTTATATACAACATAGAAAGGGTGATATCAGAAAAACAAGAAGGATGTTCCATGAAGTGCTAGAAAGATAAAAGAAGGAAACTCATTTTAGTAAAGAGTAAAGTTAAGATTGATGACTTACTTAGAGTTTTTACGTTATTTCAATAGTGCTAGGAAGATTATATTATTAGTCTTTAGAAACGGGGAATGGATGTAAGAGGGAAGAGGGTAGAAGTAGTTTGTACAAACGGTATTCCTCCGCCAAAAGAGAGGGCTATAAATAATAAACAAACTTAAAAAAAAAGTAGATAGATATATAGATAGACAAATAATAGTTAGTTAGACAAAAAGATATACATATAGATATATAGATAGATAAACATATAGATTGACAAATGTACAGAAATATAGATAAATATATAGATTGATAGATATGTAAACATATAAACATATAAAGTTACTCATTTAGTTAAATAGATAGATAGAAAGATCGAGAGATACAACTAGAAAGGGAGAGAGAGAGAGAGAGAGAGAGAGAGAGAGAGAGATATATATATATAGATAAATAGAAAAATAGAAAAATATACAAATTAACAAATAGAAAGATAGATAGATATATAGATAGATTGACAAATAGATAATAAATAGAAAGACAAAAAGATAGATAGATAGATATACTTATAGACAAATAGAATTATAAATAAGTAGACAGTTTGAAAGATTGAGAAATAGAGATGTTGCCAGATAGACAGATAGATCAATAGATAGATTGAAAAATAGACAAATAGATAATAGACAAATAGCTAGATAGATAGACAGATAGACAGATATATAGATATACTAATATATAGAGAGAAAAATAGATAAACAGATAGATTGAAAGATATAAAGGGATACATAAATATAGATAGAGAGATCGAGAGAGTGACAGAAAGATAAATAGATAAATATATTGACATATAGACATATATATATATATATATATATATAGAAAGATATAGAGATAAACATAATGTTAGATAGAATTATAGACAGGTAGAAAGGCATATAGGTTGATAGATATACAAATAGATAAAAAGACATAGAAAGATAGACAGATAGAAAGATAAAAAAATAGGTAGATAGATATATAGATAGAAAAAAAAGATAGATAGATAGATATTCAGATAGATACTTAGACAGAAAGATAGATAAAGAGATTGAAAGTTAGAGAGATAGATAGATAGATACACAGAAAGTGAAACAAACAGGTAGACAAACAAATAGATATATAGAAAGACAAATAGATAGATAGACATATAAAGAGAGAGATAGATTGACATACATAAGGCTGTCAGAAAAACAGTGAAAGATAGATAGAGTGACAAATATATAGATAGATTGACAGATTAATAATTAGACAGATAAACCATCAAGTACTTAGATAGTTAGGCAAACAGACAAACAAATAGATAACTAGATAAGCCGATAGATCGATAGACAAATAGACAGACAAACAAAAAGACAAATAGGAAGATAAATAGATAGATAAAAAGTATGATAGATAGATTAATATATAGATTGATAGAAAGTCAAACATTTAGATAGATAGATACATGGATAGTTTGATAGATAAAGTGATAAATAGATTGATAAACACATTGATAGTCATATTGATAGATAGATTGAGAGATAGATATATAGAAATAAATATCGATAGATAGATAGATAGACAGATTGATATACATATTGATAAGATGATTGATATATAGATTGATAGACAATTTGATATATAGATAGATATGCATATAGTTATATAGATAGATAGATATAAAAATACACAGATTATTAGATAGATATAAAGATAAAGAGATAATTAGATTGATTGATAGATTGATTGATAGATATAGAGATACAAAGAGAGATCGATAAATTGATAACTAGATAAATAGACAGGTAGATAGAGAGATAGATAGACATATAGAAAGGTAGAAAGATAGATAGATAGACAGATAGAAATATAGAGAGATAGATAGATAGGTAGGTAGATAGACAGACAGATATATAGATGGTAAATAGATAGACAAATGGATAGATAGAAAGATAGATAGAAATATAGATAGAGAGATATAAATAAATTGACAAATAGGTTCATATGATAGATAGACAGATAGATAGATAATAGATTGACATATGATTGATAGATAGATAGACATATAGGTAGACAGATAGATAGATTGACAGTTAGACAAATAGATAAATAGAACAATAGCCAGATATATAGATAGATAGACAAATGATAGACATTCTGATATACATATTGATAGACATAATCATAAACATTTTGATATATAGATTGAAATAAAGATACATATATGAATAGTCAGATAGATAAATAGATAGATATATAAATAGATATATACCTAGATAGAAAGATAAAAAATAGTAATAAAATTAAATAGATATATTGATATATAGATAAATAGATAGATAGACAGATAGATTGATAGATATGTATATATATAGATAGATAAAAAAATAGATATATAAATAAATCAATAGACATGTTAGATAGATAATCAAGCACGTAGACACTCAAGCAGGTAGATATATAGATAGACACACACACACACACACATATAGACAGACAAATAGATAGACAGATAGATAGAAAGATATATAAACAAATAAATAGATAGATAAATACTTTTATAGATAGATAAAAAGATTGATTGATAGATAGCGTGATAGATAGATATATTGAAAATTTATAGATAGGTAGATAGATAGATAAATAATTAGATAGATATATCTATATATAGATAGATAGACAGATAGATAGATATATAGATAGATAGGCTAATAGATAGACAAATAAATAGTTAAATAGATAGATAGATAGATAGATAGATAGACACAAACACACACACATATATATACTGATAGATATTAGATAGCTAAACACAATTATAGATAGATTGAGAAACAAGTTGATAGATAGATTGATTTATAGATACATAGATAGATAGATAAACATATAGCCATATAGACATATAAATAGATAGAGAGCTAGTCAGATAGACACACAGATAGATAGATAGATAGATAGATAAGACATACATATAGATAGACATTTTGACTGATAAACTAACACACTGACACATTTATAGATTGATTGACAAAAAGAAAAACAAATAGATAGACAGATGGATAAACAAATAGTTGGATAGAAAAATAGTCAGGTAGACATACAGATAGACAAATAGATAGATAAACAATTTTATAAATAGATTGATAGATAGATAGATAGATTGATTTATAAATAAATAGATAGATAGATAAATATGCAGATAGATTGATAGATTGATAGACATATTGATTGGCCAATAGATAGACAGATAGATTGATAGTTATATAGATAGATAGATAAATAGTCAAATTTATAAACAGAGTGATAGACAGATTGATAGACAATAGATAGATAATTTAATAGACAAATTGATAGACAAATAGTTTGATTGATTTATAGACAAATATATAAAATTATAGAAAGATAGTTAGATAGATAGATATATGCATAATAAAGATCGACATATAGATAAATAGGTAGAAAGAAAAATTTTTAGATAGACAGACAGATAGATAAATAAATAAATATATATATATATATATATATAGAAAGATAGAAATACAAATAGAGAGACAAATAAATAGATAGATAAATAGATAGTTATTTAGACATATAAATATGTAGATAGATAGACAGATATATAGTGAGTAATTAAGATAAATATTTAGACAAATATATAAATAGATAAATATGCAAATAGCAAGATAGATAGATAGATATATGGATAAATATACAAAAATATAGATTGACAGATTATATATAAATTGATATATTGATTGATAGACATATAGATATATTGATAGACATATAGATAGATAGAAAAATAGATAGATGGACAAATAGACAGATAGAAAGATAGAGAGAAAGTGTGATAGATAGATAAACAAAATTATAGATAGAAAGTCAGATAGACATATAGATTGATAGAGATATAAAGAGATATTTGGATAGACAAATAGATAAATAGACTCGTAAAGGTATAGAAAGATCGATAATTAGACACATAGACATATAGCTAGTTACTTTGGTAGCTAGAAGGTAGGTAGGTATTTATGTTGGTAGTTAGGTAGGAAGAGATATAGAGAGGTAAAGAGATTGGGAGATAGAATGATAAAGAGATAAAGAAGTAGAGACATAGATATGTAAAAAGAAAATGAGATGGAGAGATATAGAGGTAGAGAGATATGGAGATAGAGAGATATAGATATAGAGAGTTAGAAAGATAGAGAGAAATAGAGATATAGAGATAGAGAGAGATATAAAGAATGAAAGATATAAAGATATATAGATAAATAGAATGATTCATAGATAGTAGATTGACATATAGACAGATCAACAATAAAACAAATAAACAAGTAAACATATAGAAAGATAAATAGCTATATTTATAGACAGATAGATAGCTAGATAGAAAGACAGATAGAAAGACATATAGACAAGCAGACTGATAGATTGAAGATTAACAGATAGATAGATAACTAATAGATAGATAGATAGATATACAAATTAATAGATAGATTGATAGACAGATTTATTGAGAGATAGAAAGATTGATTGTCAAATTGATAGACATATATATAGACACATAAATAAAAAAATAAATAGAGATATAGATAGACAGATAGATTGTTATATATATAGATAGATAGATGTTAGATAAATAGATATAGATATAGATATATATATATATAGATAAATAGATAGATATACAAATAGATAGATAGATAGATCGATATACAGATAAATAGACAAATTGATAAACAAATAGATAAACTGATAGATACACACAAAGGTATACAAATAGATAGTATAGATAGAAAGATAGATAGTCATATAGATAAATAGATAGATAGATAGATTGACATACAGATTGACAGACATACAGATATATAGACAGACATACAGATAGACATGGACATATAGACAAACATAGAGTTAGATTGAGAGACTAACTGATAGATAGATAGTCACTTAGATAGATAGACAAATAGATAAACATATAGATAGATATATCAATTGATAGATAGATAGTTAGATAGATATATAAATAGATATAAAGACCCTTTAGATAGACATATAAGTAGACAAATTGAAAGATTCATAGACAAATAGAAAGAAAGAAAGATAGATATATATATATATATACATATAGTCATATAAAAATATATATAGATAGAAAGATAAACAGATAGTTATATAGTGAGATTGATAGATAGATAGACAAGTAGACACATAGATAGACAAGCAGACACATAGATTGATTGATTGATAGAAAGATAGACATAAACAAAGATAGATATATAGATAGATAGATATATAGACATGTATATAGATAGACATATATACAAGTAGACAAATAGATAGCTAGACAGGTAGATAGATAGATAGACAGATAGATAGACAGATAGACAGATAGATAGATAATTTGATAGATAGATAGATAGACATATAGTCAGATATATAGATAGAAAGATTGAGAGATAGAAAGATAGATAAATAGGTAGTTATATAGATAAAGAGATAAAGATATAAATAGCGAGATAGAGAGATAGAGAGACAATTAGACAAATAGACAGATTAACATATATATTGATAAAGAGATAGAGAGATAGAATGATAGATAAAAAAAGATAGACTAATAGATAGGTATATAAGTAGACATATAGAAGGATAGATAGATAGATAGATAGAAAGATAGATAGATATCTAGTTTGGTTGGTAGCTAGCTAACTAGGGAGGTAGGTAGGTATTAAGGTGGGTAGTTAGCTAGGTAGAGAGATAGAGAGGTATAGAGATATAGAGATAGAAAGATACAGAGATAGCTAGGTAGAGAAATAGATAGGTAGAATGCTAAAAAGATAGAGAGAATTAGAGCTAGACAGATATAGAGATAGAGAGATAGAAAGATAAAGAGATAGAAAGATAGAGAGTTAGATAGCTAAAGAGATAGCAAGATAAAGAGATAGATAGATATAGTGATAAAGAGAAAGATAGATATAAAGGTAGAAAGAAATAAATATATTTTGAAAGATAGATTGATAGATTGTTGATAGACATAAAGACAGAAAGACAAAAAGATTGATAAACAGATTGACATATGGAACGATAGAAAGCTAGATATGTAGATAGATAAATAGCTTGATAGACATATATTCAAAAAGAAAGACATATAGATTGACAAACTGATAGATTAATATATTGAGAGATTGACAAACAAATAGATAGATAGATAAATAGATAAATAGACATTTGACAGATAGTTAGGCATACAAAAAGATCGACAGACAGACTAATAGATAGGTATATATATATATATATTGACAGATATATTGACATATATATACATAGACAGACTCACAGATATATAGATATATAGAAAGGTAGATAAATAGATATATTGAAAGAATTTTGATAGATAAATTGATAGACAGATTGATAGACAAATTGATATACAGAAAGAAAGAAAGAAAGATAGATAGATAAATAGACAGATAGATTGATAGATAGATTAACAAATAGAAAAATTGACAAATAGATAGATAGATAGGTGGATAGATAGATTGAAAGATAGAGATATAGACAAATAGATAGACAAATAGATAAACATATATATAAATAGATAGGATTGATACACAGAATGATAGATATATAGATGAACAAATAAATAACAAGTAGTTAGTTAGATAGATAAATAAATAGAAAGTAATAGAGATAAACATATAGATAGATAGATAGAATGATAGATAGATAGATAGACAGATAAATAAACATATAGATAGACAAAAAGATAAATTGTTCTATAGATAGATAGATAGATATACTGATTGATATATAAATGGATAGACAAATTGATAGACAGATAAATAAATATTTTGATAGACATAAAGATAGAAAAATTGATAGATAGATTGATAGACAGATAGATATATAGATATATACACAGATAGATAGACTTATAAATAGACAAATAGATAGAAGATAACGATATAGATAGATAGATGGATAGATAAATAGTAGATAGATGGATAGATAAATAGTAGATAGATTTATAATTAGATAGACAGATAGATATACAGATTGATAGATATTAAAATAAATAGATAGATTGATAGATAAAAAACAAATGTTTCATTGATAATTAGATAGATAAGAGATAGATTAATAGATAGATAGATAGATAGATATTTAGACAAATAGTAGATAAATTATTATAAAAGTAGATAGACAGATCAACAAATAGACAAACAACATACAGAAAAATAGATAGACTAATAGATAGACAAACAGATAGACAAACATACATATAGCCATATATATAGACAAACAAATAGACATATAGTTAGCCAAACATATAGATATATAGACAAATAGATAGAAAGATTAATAGATTGATAGACATATAGATAGATAGATAGATTGACATATTGATAGATAGGTTGATAGATAGATTGATAAAAAGATTGATAGTCAGATATATAGACAAATAGATATACATATAGATAGATAGATAGATAGAAAGATTGATTGATATATTGACTTATTGATCGACATATTTATATACAGATTGATAAACAAATTGATAGATAGATAGAAGATATATTGATCGACAGATTGATATACAGATTAATATATAGATTAATAAATAGATTAGTAGATAGATTGATAGATAGATTGATAGACCAATTGATAGATAGATTAATAGGCATATTGATAGCTAGATTGATAGGTAGATTTAAGGTAGATAGATATATAAATAGAGAAATAGATAGATAGACAAATAGATAGATAGATAGATAGACACATAGATAGACAAACAGAAAATAGACAAAAAGAAAGAAAGAAAGATAGATATAGATAGATAGATAGATATATATATAAATATCCATATATATACATAAATAGATAGAGAGATAGATATATAGACAGATAGATTAATAAATTGATAGATATATATAAAATAGATAGATTAATAGAAAGATAGATAGATAGACATATATACATATAGATAAAAAGATTGACATACAAATAGATAGACAAATCAATTAATTGATTGATTGATTGATAAATAGATTGATATACAAATTGATAAATAGACATATTGATAGATTGAAAGATATATTAATAGACAGATAGATATACAAATTGATTGAGAATAGATAGATAGATTGATATACAGATATATAGATAGATTAATAGACATATATATTGATAGATAGATAGAAATAAAGATAGGTAGATAGATAGATTGACAAACAGATAGGCACATTTATAGATTATTAGATAGATAAATAGAGAGATAGATAGACTGACATATAGATAGATAGATAGATAAATAGATACATAGACAGATAAATAGACATATAGATAGACAAATAGATATATAGATAGAAAGATATATATATATATAGAAAGATTGATTTATAGACATATTGAAAGACCAATAGATAAATAGATCGATAAATAGTTAGATATACAAATAGATAGATAGATTGATAGAAAGATATATAGATAGATAGATATATATATATACATAGATAGATATATATATATATATACATAGATAGATAGATATATAGAAAGATAGAAAAACAAATATACAGATATATAGATATATAAATATATAGATAGACAGATAACTATATAGATAATTAGATAGATAGATTATTAGACAGATATATAGATACATAGATAAATAGAAAAACAAATTGATAGACAGATAGACAGAAAGATATTATTATAGATAGATAGATAGACAGGCACACATGCATATAGATTGATAGATATATATATACAATCTAATAGGCAGATTGATATACATATTGATATATTGATTGATACAAAGAATTTTATACAAATAGATACACATATAGATAGACAGATAGATAGAAAACTAGATAGATTGATAAATAGATAAATAGCTAGATAGATAGATAGAAAGTTAGACAGACATATAGATAGATAAATAGATAGAAAATTAGATATATAAACATACAGATATATATATATATATATATATATATACACACACATAGATATATTGAAAAATATATAAATAGATAGATAGACAAATAGATAAATAGATATATAGAAAGATAGATAGATAGACAAATTGATTGACAATTATATATATAATGAGATAGAAATATAGAGAGATAAATAGACAGGCAGAAAGATTGATTGATTGATAGACATATTAATAGATAGTTTGTTAGATAGATTGATTGACATATTGATTGGCAGGTTTATAAATAAATTAATAAAAAAATTTATAGTCAGATTGATAGATAGGCAAATTTACAAATAGATAATTAGAAAGATAGATATAAAATAGATAAGAGATAGATAGACAAATAGATAAATAGATAGATATACACATTTATAGATTATTATATAGATAGATATAGAAATAGATATATAGATAGATAAAAAGATAGATAGATAGATAGAAAAATTGATAGACATAAAGATAGACAAAAAGATTGAAAGATAGATAAATATAAAGATTGATAGATAGATTTATAGTGATATGAGTAGTAGTATACCATACCCATTCTATTGGTAATCTTTAAACGTCATGTATCTGCAATGTTGTTATTTTTAAGCTTCAAATGCATCAAGTAGATGTTTGTCTTTGTGTATAAGAAGCCTGGTATGTAGCTTATTTGGAGTGTGTTGTGAAACTTTATTTATTTGTGTATTTTGTGTAGTCTCTGCAATGTTGTTTATTAAATTTAGCAGCTTCTCTTAGTGGATACCTTCTGATTTACTGTTTCTGAAAGCTTCATCATTCCAAGTACCATTTTCCTTAACATTGTCTCATCTTTCCTAGCTTAGCATTTTATTTGACAATACCTTGTTTGTTCATGGAAAATTACTGTCATGATGAAGTAAAAACTTCTAGAATAGTTTTTTTTTCACCCTTTACCCAATCTCCCTTACCAACCTCAGGGTAGATGTAATGACAAATTTTTATACATTAGTGATGGTTTAAACACGTCTAAAAAACTACTAGAATAGTTAGTTTCAAGGAAAAATGTATGCTTTGATGATTAAATTGTAGTGTTAGATGTTGATAATGGAGGGATGATGGAGTGGCCCTTGTTTGTTGTGTATCTGTAGCATAGCTTGATCCAACTTACTAGCCGTCTAGACTAAATTTGGTTCGAGTCTTATGTTTGACATGGGTCATGTTGGGTCTTGGGGTGCTGCTTGTGAGACTGTGATTTGGGCATACATGATAGCTACAAAAAATGTCATTGGTTGGGTGTGATAAGGGTGGGCATGTGATTTACCTTCTGACACATGACCCACCTTGAACCATGCTTTCTTTAATGCAACAACTATGCAACCATTCCATTGAATTTTTAAGTGGGTGGAATCCAACATTGGATTTTGTTTGGTTTGGTAAAAAAATTATACAATTCTCCTAAAATTAGTTGTTAAGGTTAGAACACTAAGCTTAGATAAAATCGAAAGTAAGCTGAAAACTATTTAAGATTTATATAAAAATGTATAATGACTAATTTATAATTTGGATATAAATTATAATAATAGTTTTTATATATTCATTATAATATTAATTTATTAATATAATTTATAGAATAATATTCTATTTTATTATATATTTTCTTTAGAGAAAATTAAATATTTTAAAAATAAATATTTTTATAACTACATAAATAATAAAAATGTATTATTTTAAGAATAAAAAAATAGAGATATATTATATATTTCATCTCCTAAAATAGAGATATAAAAAAAATTTTAAATTTTATATACAAAAATTTTTGAGTTGTGATCTATTTGAGTCGAGTTACTAGTTTGTCGATTAAACTAGTTAACATTTTTAGTCATGCTCGAACTCAAATTGATCTTACACGAGTTGAGTTTTTGATCGAATTTTAATTGAGTTGAGTCCGAGTAGCTTGTAAGTTGTCTCGTCTCATTATCACCTAAAGTTATAACCACAAATTAACTAATTGATTGATATATTCAAAATACGAATCTATTCCATAATGGAACATGATAATATTTTGGGTGGCTAGATATATTTTTCTTGATTACTCTAATATTTATAAATGATTTTTGATTCATTGAATATTCTTGAGTGTTAATTTTTTTCTAAGTATCACAATAAGATAGTGACTGTCAAATTGTTATTTATCCCACAATTTTCATAGAGGAGGTTTTTGGACAGTCATTTAAGACCTTCCTCATGAAAGAAGATATGGATATCATAATATCATCAACAGAGGTATCATCTAATTGCCTTATGTTCTATATATGGTAAGAGAAACATTTAATATGTTTTTCATATATTTTAACTATCTTATTTATGCTTTAATTTTTCATAATGAGAATTGTATTTTATATTAGTTAAATTAAAATATTAAAACTTTTAAATATTATGTGAAATTAAATCAGCCACTTGCATACAAAGATGGTTGATGCTAAAGAGGCAGATAGATTTATTTTTGTAAATCCAACATTGGTTTCCAAAGCTAGATTGGGAGAAGCAAGCAAGAAAAATAGGTCAAGTGTTATAGCTAATCGGTTGATAAATGCAAATAATGCAGATTTTGTTTTTATTCCATATAACCCAGGGTAAGTTAATTAACATAAGTAAGATTATAAGTATGCATATTTGTAAATTATAAATGTTATGTTGTTACACTAATGTTAATTTTGTAGTTGTCATTTGGTATTGGTGGTACTTGGCATAATGACTTTGATCACCTATTACCTTGATTCCTTGCATCATCAACCTTCAGATGATCTTAAAGGCATTGTTAATATGTAAGTTTTTCCCTTCTTATTATAGAATGAAGCATATATTAGTAACAAAAATTTTTTTTCTTAATGTAGGGCTCAAAGAAATCTTCACTTTAAAAAACATACCTCATCAAAAATTTTATGCCATAATTGATAAATCTCATGCTTTATATTTATCCATTACTACTAACTCTGTTTTTGTTGTTGTTAAATTTGTTTAATCATATATGTCAATTGTTATATAAATTATTTTTATGATATGTTGTTATCATTCCTATTTTTTTTCCAATGCTCTATAATATATTTTTTTCTGCAAGTGTAAGTATTTATTGTTCATCTTTTTGTATGCATGTTACCTTATTTGGAAATTAACTCTCAATTTTGTCAGGGTAGCAGGAACTAGTTATATGGAGATAAGGCACAATTGGATTACATATATCAAGAATTTTGTATTGAATTTAAGAAATGTATGTTGAAATTGTGTTATTTTTTTTGTTTGATTTGTAAGAAGTCTGAGATCCCCATTGTACTTAAAAACTGTATTCTTGGTATGGATTATAAAGAATGTTGTTCTTATGTGCATGTAGTATTATAATAACAGGTGAAAATATATTTACAATAATTATTAAATTTAAATTTATTTTATTCATAATCTTCCTTGATGCTTTTACTAAGTGTCATAGTATTGAAAAAAATTACGATAGCTACAACATATAATAACATTTTTTTGTAGTGTCGTTGAATCTTAACTCGACGCTAAAATAAAGCGTCATTGTTAATAAAAATGACACTTTATTTTAGCGATGAGGTATGATTCAACGACACTGCAAAAAAAATGTCATTGTATGTATAGACTTTTTATGTCATGCTAGCGGATGATGCTATTGATAAGCGACAATATATATATATATATATATATATATATATATATATAATGATGCTTTTAAGTATCATTGATTATAGTTTTTGTTGTAGTGTATAGATAATCAAATAGATTGATAAATAAATAGACATATAGATAGGCAGATAGATAGACAAATAGATATACATAAAGATAGATAGTTAGATAGATTGTTTAATAGACAAATTGATAGTTAAATTGATAGATAGATTTATAGATACATAGATAGATAAATTATTAGACAGATAAAAAATAGATTGAAAAATAGATTGAAAGATAGATTGATATATTGATTGATTTATATACAAATAGATAGATAATTAGATAGACAAATAGATTGGTAGATAGACAGATAAATTAACACATAGACACACACACACACACACACACACACACATATATATATATATATATATATATATATATTGAAATAGATAGATATCTACATAGGTAAATAGATAGACAGACAGATAATTAGATAGATATATAAATAAATATGATTGATACATAAACTTATTGATAGATAGATAAATAGTTCAAAAGACACACACACACACACACACACATATATATATATAGACAGTTAGATAGATATATAGATAGATAGATAAATAGACTGATAGATAGTTAGATAAATAGATAGGAAAATAGATATATTAATAGATAGATAGATTGATATATAGTTAAACAAATAGATAAATGGATATATAGATAGATAGATAAACAAATAGAATTATAGATAGATAGACACAAACATAAATAGATAGATTGACAGATTGATTAATAGATTGATGGACAGATTGAAATGCAGATAGATATATAGATAGTAGAAAGATAGATAAGCAGATAGATAGAGATAAGAAAAAAGAGATAGATAGACAGATAGATAGAAAGCTAGATAGACAGCTTGATTTATACATAGATAGGTAGATAGATTGACAGATATATAGACATATTGATATACATATATAAAGATAGATAGATAGATAGATAATTAAAAAGATACATAGATAGATAGAATAATAAATAAATAGATAGATAGACAAACTGATAGATAGATATCTACCCACACATAAAGATAGACATTTAGATAGACATATAGGAAGATAGATCTGTACATAGTCAAAAAGAAAGAAATAAATAAAGATAGATAGATAGAAAGATAGCTTTAGAGATATTTATATAGTAGATAGATAGATAGAAAGATCGAAAAATATATAGACAGATCGATTGGTTGATTGATAAATAAATAAATATAAAGTTAGATCATATAGATAGACCGATAGAAAGATACACACACCCACACACACACACACACATTCAAACAGACCAATAGACATATATATAGGCATATAGACAGATTGACTAATAAACAAAAAGACAAATATATAGACTGAAAAATATACTACCAGATAGATAGATAGACAATAAAATTAATAGGTAGACAAAAAGACATATAGATATAAATATAATAAATAAACAGAGAAAGACAGATTTATAGACAGATAGAAAGTTAAATATACATATAGTAAGATAGATAGATATGGAGACAAATAGAATGATAGTTTTGTAAAGATTTTCATAGGCATAGGCATATAGATATACAGATATCTAGATAGATAGACAAAAAGATAGATAGATATAGATTGTTAGACAGATAGATAGATAAATAGGTAAAAAATAAATATATAGATAGATAAATTCAATGATTGACAGATTGGTAGATAGATAATAGATTGATCACTAGAAAGATTGATAAAAATATTGATAGAAAGATATATATATATATATATATATATATATATATATATTTACACAGATTGATAGATAAATAGACATATACACATATAGATAGAAAGTTTGATAGTTAGATAAATAGATAGTTAAATAGATAAATAGATTATTACATAGATTGACAAATACATAGATAGATAGATATACATATTGATTTATAAATTGATAGACAGATAGACAAATAGATAAACAAATATATAAATAGAAAGGTAGATAAATAAATAAATAGATGGATGGATAAATATACATATAGATAGAGAGATAGTTAATCAGATAGATAGATAGATAGAAGTTAAACTAGTAGATAGATAGATGGATAGACAAATAGCTAGATAGACAATCAGATGGATTGTTTGATTGACACATTGATAAATTAATTGATAGACTGATAGATAGACAAATTGATAGATAAATAGATAGATAGATAGATAGATAAATAGATAGATAAAAAGAAAAATAGATAAACAAATAGAGATATAGATATATAAAAAGATAGATAGATGGACGGATAGATAGATAGATATATAGATAGACAGATAAATAGATAGATTTGTAGATAGAATGATAGACATATTGATTCATAAATGTTAGATAGGTTATTAGATAGATTTATAGACATATTGATAGATTGATTGCTAAATATATTAATAGGCAAATTGATAGACAAATAGATAGAAAAATAGATAAAGAGATAGATAGAATGTTAGATAGATATATAGATAAAAGATGATAGATAAATAGAAATAAAGATAGATCGAAACATAGATTGACATATAGTTTGACACAGATTGATTAGATAGATAGGTAGATAGAAATTTAGATAGAAAGTTCGATAGATAGATATACAGATTGTTATATAAATTAATAGAAATATTAATAAATAGATTAATAGATAGATTCATAAATAGATTGATAGATATATTGATAGATAGATAGATAGATAGATTAATAGACAGCTAGAAATAAAGATAGATAGAAAGATGATTGATTTATTGAAAGACAATTTGATCGATAGATTGATAGACAAATTAATAGACAGATTGATACATAGATTGATAGATAGAAAGATAAATAGATTGATTGATTTATATATAGAAAGTTAGATAGATAGATAGATAGACAGACAGACATACAGATAGATAGATAGTTAGTTAGTTAGATAGATAGATAAATAGATAAATAAATAGATAGATAAACAAATTGATCGACAGATAGATTGATTGATTGATAGACTGATTTATAGAGAGATTGAAAGACAAATTGATAGAAATATAGATAAATAGATTGATTGATATATAGATAAACAGACGGATATATTGATTTATTGATTGATTGATTGAAAAATTGGTGAAAGAATCTTGGTCAGAGCTAGCACAGGGTAAACCGATGCAGGTTCTAATGTCCAAGTTAAATAGACTTAAAAAAACATTTAAAATCATGGAATAAGGAAGTTTTTGGGAATATAAATCTGAAAATAAAACAAGCAGAGGAGAAGGTAGAAAAATTAGAAATTGAATACGATAATAAAAATGATGATAAGATTAGACAAGAATTAAATAAGGTTAAAGCTGAATTGAGTTTAAAATTACACATGGAGGAGGTATACTGGAAACAACGAGCAAAAATTAAATGGTTAAAAGAAGGCGATAGAAACACTAAAATTTTTCATAATATGAGTAAATATAAAAACTCAGAAAAATAGAATTAAAGCTTTAAAAAACACGGAAGGAAAATGGATAGAAGAAGACAAGCAAATTGGAACTCTCTTTGAGGATTTTTTTAAATCACACTTATGTGGGCATGTGTCTCATGAAGGGAACTCCTTAATACAAGAGATCAGGGCTTCCATTACACAAGATCAGAATCAAATGATGGAAAATATACCAGAGGAGGAAGAGGTAAAAAATATGGTTTTTAATCTTGATAAAGACAGTGCAGCGGGCCCAGACGGCTGGAATAACTATTTTTATCAGCTAAATTGGCCCATTATTAAACATGATCTAGTTTTAGCAATTGCCAGCTTTTTCGCCGGTGCAGATATCCCTAAAGCCTGGGCCAACTCATACATAGTTCTTATTCCTAAAAAAAGACGCCCATAGATTTGGGAGGATTTCAGGCCAATAAGCTTGTGTAATGCAATTTATAAGATTTTAGCCAAAATAATTCAGAACAGGTTAAGTAATATTTTGTCATTAATAATCTCACAAGAACAAACAGGTTTTGTTAAAAACAGACTAATGATTGAAAATATTAGGTTAGCATCAGAAATGATGAAAGACATTTCAGCTAAAACAAGAGGGCACAATCTAGCTATTAAGCTGGATTTGTCCAAAGCATTTGATAGGGTTGAATGGGATGTACTTTGCTTTGTACTGAGAAAATATGGTTTCTCCGAATTATGCATAGATTTAATTTATAGATGTGTTTCGAATGTTTGGGTTAGAATTATTATAAATGGAAATATAGGTGAAGAATTCAAACCAAAAAGAAGCCTAAGGCAGGGAGACCCCTTATCCCCCTTACTATTTGATGTATATCTTGAATTGCTTATTCTTAATTTAAATAAAAGAATGTCGGAAGGGAAAATTTTACCTTTTAGACAACCTAAAAACACTCCGAGAATAGGTTGTTTGGCCTATGCTGATGATTTAATAATTTTCACAAATGCAAGTAAAGGATCTATAATATACCTTATAGAATTACTACAATTATTTGAATTAGAAACAGGTTAGGTTGTAAATAAAAAGACGTGCTAGTTTATACTGGGAAAAAAAGCTTCGGAGAAAGATATAAACAAAATTAAAAATATAACTGGTTTCACTCAAAATAAGGGAGCTTTAATTTATTTAGGCTGCCCAATATTTGAAGGGAAATTGAGAGAGGAATATTTAGCACCACTGCAAGAAAAAATGAGAAAGAAAATAGCAGGTTGGAAAGAGGGCTTATTAGGATTTGGGGGACGGATTACATTAATCTCGCACATGCTTCAAAGCACGCTGGTTCATATCCTATCCGTTATACACCCTCCGAAGAAATTCACAAATAAAATAGAAATGGAAATGGCAAATTTTCTATGGGGTAAAAAGGATGGGAAGAATAAAATTCATTGGAAAAATTGGGGAGATATTTGTTATCCAAAAGTAGAGGCAGGTTTAGGAATAATCTCTCTACAAGATATGGCCACCGCATGGGACTGCAAAGGATGGTGGAGGTTGAAGGAAAATGATAGTCTTTGGGCAAAATATATGAGGGCAAGATATTTAGAAAAGCGGCTTAAGAAAGTTTCAAATAATTGGAAAGCCTTGGAAAAACAAAAGGAAAAAGTAGAATCTCATTCATTATTAAAAAATAGTGGCTGGAAATGGATCCTAACACCACAAGGTAATTTTACACTTAAATCGGTAAAGGAATTAATTAGAAAAAAAAAAGCTCGTTCAATCTATATCTAAATGGGTCTGGAAGGCAGGTATCCCACAGAAAATGTGCTCGCTAGCATGGAAAGTAACAGCAAATGCAATACCTATAGATACTAATGTTCAAAGAAAGGGCATTAAAATGGTTTCTAGATGTGAATGCTGCTTAGAGGAAGAAGAATCTATGGATCACCTATTTTCGAAAGGTAAAATTGCCACATAGGTCTGGAAGAAATTTGATGAAACAAAGCAAATCGTTAAAAGAGAAGACGGTTTAATGGAACGAATTAAAACATGGGAAAAAGTAATTTCTACTAATCCTACTAGAATTTGGCTTAATATGTACTTACCACATGTAATAATATGGTGTATATGGAAGGCTCGTAATAGGAGTAGATTTGAAGGAAAGAAAATGGACACAAATGAAATATCACAAAAAATTAGGCAGGAAATAAGTAACATATCAAATTTTAATCCTATAATTTTAAATAAAATAGACACAGAAAAGAAAGCAGAATGGGAATGGTTCCTAAATATAAAAATAAATAAACAATATTGGGCGAAAAGTATCTTTTGGCACAAACCTCCGGAAGGAAAACTCTCCTTAAATACGGATGGAAGCTTTAATAGGGACACAGGTATAGCAGGGAGAGGTGGGTTAATAAGAGATTCTACAGGGACAGTTATGAAATCTTTTACTACAGTTAGTGTAGCAGCCTCGGCTCTACATTCAGAAATCAGAGCATTAAATATAGGTTTAAGTGTTTGTAAAAAATTAGACTATAAGAATATTCAAATACAGGTAGATTCATTGTTATTAGTTAATTTAGTAACAAAGAAAATATCTCTTTGGAAACATGAAGAGGAATTAGAAATTATATTGGATCTCATAGAAGAACTGAATGCATCAATATTACATATATATAGGGAGCTAAACACCCCGGAAGACAATCTTGCAAGGTTAGGATCACAAAAAGGAGAAGCAGAATATGATGAGGTTACTTTGTCGATAAAAATAAAAGGCCTAGTGGAACTAGACAAGAATGCAATTCCCTATGTAAGAGTTAGAAAGGGTAGAAAGTGAGAGGTAGTTAAAATATTAATAGATTATATAGGTATAATAGAAGAGGAAAGGTTAATGGTAAAGAATGGGGCTCCCTTGGGGAATATGGTATAGATGTATTTGTTTTTCTTAGCAGCGCAGCTCACTCAAAGCTTCATTCATTGGGAGGCAAGATTTGTTGGCACACGCAGTCTAAACCTCATTTGCTTTAATTCTTTGTTTATTGTATGTTTAAAAGTTTTATTTATGCTTAATGAGAACAATGTTGCAAGGTCATGTGTTAATTAATTAGTTAGGATGCTAGAACATTAGACAGTTGGGGCATAGAATAGGTCTTGCTGTCATTAAAAAGCAAATTTCAGATTTGCTAAGGTTCAATGAGGTTACAAAAATGAAGCGGCTATGGGGGAAAAATGGAGCACAAAGTTGCTGGGATACAACAATGAATTCTAGGTATAAATGGAAACATATACTATGCTGGAATGTTTTTTTGATGCATGAATATTAGAGAGATTAAAGTTAAACAAAAGGAGGAGCACGTGAAGGCTATCTTACATTTTTACGTGGTAGAGAACACACAAAAGAAGCCTCTTGGATGCACTCCTGGAACAAAGTAAAGGCTAGAAAATGTCTATTAAGAGACAAATACAGAATGAACATCTAAACCAAAAAAAAAGACACAATTAATTAAGTGTCCGTATACATAAGATTTCTTTAGATTTAAATTTTATTGCTTAAGTTAAGTTAGTTAGGAATGAGTCAATGGTGTAAGGGGATTAAAGGGTAGACTCTAGTTTGTAAAAATGGTATTCCTCCGCCAAAAGAGAGGACTATAATTAATAAACATCCTTAAAAAAATAGAATTATATATAGATAGAGACATAGATAGATAGATAGATAGATTGATTGATAATAGATTGATGGATAGATTGAAAGATAGATAGATACATAGATAGTAGATTGATATATAGAGAAATAGAAAGAGATAAAATTAAACAGATAGATAGACACATAGATAGAAAGCTAGATAGATAGCTAGGTAGATACATTGATAGGTAGATAGATTGACTGATATATAGACATATAGATAAACATATATATATAGATAGATAGATAAATAGATAGGTAAATAGACAGATAGAAAAATAGATAGACAATTTGATAGACAAATTGATAGATTGATATCTACACACACATATAGATAAACACATATAAAGAGGGATAGATAGCTAGATATATAGACAGATAAATAAATAAATAGATAGATTAATAGATTGATAGATAGATAAATAGACAAACAGACAGATAGAAAGATAGATAGACAAATAGATAAATAGATATATAGAAATATAGAAAAATATAAAGAAAGATAGATTGATAGATAGAGAGATAGATAGAAAGATAGATACACACATAATAGACAGATATATATGCATATTGATAGACAGATTAATAGATAGATTGATTGATTGATTAATTGATAGATTTATAGAAAGATAAAATAATAGATTGATAGACAGATAGATAGATTGATTGATTGACAAATGGATAAAAGATAGATAAACAAATTGTAATAAAAATATATAGATGGATGGATAGATAGTCAAATAGATAGATATATATATAAATAGATAAATACATAGATAGAAGATTATTAGAGAGATAGATAGATAGATAGATATACAGATTATTAGTCAGATAGATATACAGATACACAAATATGTACACAATCAATAGCCATATAGATAGATAAATAGATAGATAGATACATAAACTTATAGCTAGATCATATGGAATGCCAGACAGATAAATAAGCAGATAGATTGACATATAGATAGACAATAGATAGCAAGATAGAAAGATAGACAAATAGGTAGATAAATAGATAAATAGATTGATAGGCATATAGATATATAGATAGTTACATAGTTAGATAGACAAATAGATATATAGATATATAGATATATATATATATATATATATATATATATATATATATATATATATATATATTGTGTATATGTAATTTGTTTTAACTTAATAATCTGTTTTAATATTTTCATGTAAGTGTAGGAAAGGAAATATTAAAAGCCCGGGGATGCAGCACTAGCACAATAACGGAGGTCCCATTGACCGGTCAGTCGGCCGAAATTTTTGGAGCAGTGTCTGGCTTGTTCCATGATCTGACCCGCTTCGGTTAAATGAACCGGATGTTTATTTTTGTATAAAATGATTTGTATTTATTTTTCGGGTGGCTGTTTTTGACCCTGTTGAACTATTCAGCGTCTCTTCTTCTCTCTCTCTGGGCGATTTCGCGACTGCCATGCTGCATACTGTAAGATATTATTTCTTGGTTTTAATCTGTAACGCATAAGCATTTTCTGGTGGAGGTAGCTAGTCGTACTGAGCGACTAGCGAACCACGTTATTTGCTGTGTTGGTTTCTCATTTTGATTCTGTCATGGATGCTTGTGGATTGAGAATATATATTGTTTGTTTCTATGTTGTTTCTGTGTTTTCTGTTCTTAATCTCACTACCCGTGGAAGCGCGATTGCCCAACATATATATATATATATATTGACATATTCATAGATAGATAGATAGATATATATGTAGTTAGAGAGATATGTAGATAGACAGATAAATAAATAGTTAAATAAGAAAATATATAGACAAATAGATTGACAGTAAAGTAGAAATATAGTCAGGCATATAGATAGTCAAGCAGACAAATAGTCAAGTAGACATATAGTCATGCAGACAGATAGATAAGAATATAGAAATACTGCTAGAAATATACATAGATAGACTTGATGAATAACAAAGATATAGATAGATAGGTTGATAGATAAACAAACTGACAGAAAGATAGATTGATTGATTGATAGATAGATTAATATGCAGATTGATACAAAGATTGATAGATATATACATAGATAAATTGATAAATAGATTGATAGGTAGATATAAAGATATATAGATAAATAGATATATATGTATGTATGTATGTATGTATGTATGTATGTATGTATGTATGTATGTATGTATATATATAGATTGATTGATTAATAAATAAATAAATATATATATATATATATATATAGAAAGATTGATAGACATATAGATAGACATATGGATAGAAAAATAGATACACTTACAAATAGATAAACATAGAGATAAACAGATAGATAGACAGATAGATAGCTAGAAAGATAGATAGATTGATAAACAAATTGATTCGGATAATAATAGACAAATAGATAAATAGATAGATAAATAGTAAAATAGAAAAATAGATAGATAGATAGATAGATAGTAAAGCAAATAGATAGTCTAGCAAATAGATAGTAAATGTTGACACATTGTCAGGCACATAAGTCAGATAGATAGATAGTCTGGCATACAGACATATAGCCATATATATATATATATATATATAGTCACCCATGGAAATAGATACACAGATATATAGCAGATACATAGATAGACAGACTGACTAATAGATATTTAGATAGATAGACATAATCATAAACAGTTTGATAAATAAATTGATAGACAGATATATATATATATATATATATATATATATATATATATATATAGATTGATTAATAAAAAGAAAGATTGACATATAGATAGATAGATAGATAGATAGATAAATAGATAAATAGATAGATAGATTGTTTGAAAAATAGATAGACAGATTGATAAAAAGATATAGAGACATATAGATAGACAAATAGATAGATAGATATACAGATATAATGATATAGAGATACACAGATTAATAAACAAATTGATTGTCAAAATGATAAATTGATTGATATACAGATTTATAGGCAGATTTATAACCTGATTTATAGATAGATTTATAAACATAAAGTTAGACAAATAGATAGATAGATAATAGATAATTTAGAGATAGATAAATCGATAAAAGATAGATAGATATATATATATATATATATATATATATATATATATATATATATATATATATATATATAGACATAAAGATAGATAGATAGGTATGTAGTGAGATAAATAAATTGATAGATTTATAGATAAAAAGACTAAAAGATAGAAAGATAGAAAGATAGACAGACAGATAGATAAATAAATAGATAGATAGATAAATATACAAAGAGATAGTTAGATATATAGATAGATAGACAAATAGATAGATGGATAGATAGATAAAGAGATAGATATATAAACAGATATTTAGATAGATAGATTTATAGATAGGCAGAGATAAATACAAAAAGAAAGATAGACTAATAGATGAAATGATATACAGATAGATAGGTAGATAGATAGAAAGATAGACATATATATAGAAATATAGATATATTGATAGATAGATCGATAGATAGACATATAGATCGATAGATTTATAGATAGCTTGATATATTCATAGAAAGAATGATTGATTGATTGATTGAGATATGGGCATATAGATAGACAGCTAAAAAATTATGTAGATAGAAATATTGATAGCCAAATAGATAGATAGATAGATAGATAAATAGATAGACAGAGAGATAGATAGATAGATAGATAAATAGATAGATAAATACATAGATAGATAGAAACTTAGATACATATATTATTAGATAAAATAGATAGTTTGATAAATAGATAGATAGAAAAACTGATACATACATAGATAGATGGATAGACAGATAGATAAACAAATAGTTACACATAAATAAACATATAGACATATAGATAGATAGACTTAAGAAAAAATAGATAGACATTTTGATAAATAGATTAATATACTGATTGATAGATAGATTTATAAATTTAATAATATATAGATTAATAGACAAATTTAGACATATAGATAGAACATAGATAGATTGATTGATATATAGATAGATAGCTAGATTAAGTGAAAGATAGATAGAAAGATAGATTGATAGATTAATTGATATATAGATAGACCGACATATACAGAGATTAATAGATAGATAGTCTAAAAGATAGATAGATAAATAGATATATAGTTAGATAGATTGATATACAAATTGATAGAGAGATATAAAGTTATATATATTGATATACAGAGAGATAGAGAGATAGATAGACAAATAGATCGAGAGATAGAATGAAATAATGATAGATAGATATATAGATTAATAGATATATAGATAAATAGATAGATAGATATATAAATAAATAGATAAATAAACACATCGATAGTTAGATAGATAGACAGATAAATAGAAAATAGACAGGTTGATTGATTTATAGATAGATAGAATAATAAATTGATAGAAAGATAGACAAATAGATAGATATATAGATAGACATATTTTTAGATAGATAGATATATAAACAGATAGATAGTAATATATATATACAAATTGATAGACATATAGATATTTAGTTGCATATAAAGGTATATTGATAGAAAGAAAGATAAAAATATAGATAGATAGTTAGATAGATAGATTTATATATATATATAATTAGATAGATAAATAGATAGGTAGATAGAAAAATAGATAGATAGACATATAGATAGACATATAAACTAACTAGTAGGTAGACATATAGATAGACATATAAACTAACTAGTAGGTAGCCATATAGGTAGATAGTCAGACAAATAGATTCACAAATAGATAGACAGACATACAAACAAACAAATAGATAGACATATAGATAGAAAACATATACATAGATAGATAGATAGTTTGATAGATTGATAGATTTATAGACAGAATAATAGATTGATAGATAGATAGATTAATTGATATATATATATACAGATTGATTGACAGACAGACAGAAAGACAGACATATAGATAGATAGATAAAGACATAAATACATTTAAAGATATATAGATAAACATATAAATAGGCAAATAGATAGATAGTCAAATAAATAAACAAACATATAGAGAGAAAGATAGACTGATAGATATACAGATAAATATACAAATAGATAGATAGATAGATAGATGATAGATAAAAACATAGATAGATAGACTTTTAGATAGATAGATAGATATATAGATATATAGATTGACAAATTGATAGATTGAAAGATTGATAGAAAAATAGAAAGATAGATAGATAGACAGATAGATTAATATAGACATACAAATAGATAGACAAATAGATAGATAGATAGATAGCTAGATAGAAAGCTGGATAGACAGATAGATAGATAGATAGAAAAATAGATAAATAGCTAGATAGATATATATATAGTTTGACAAATAGATAGATAGACAGATTGATTGATTGATAGACAGATAGATTGAAAGATTGATAGATATATTTATAGAAATATGATAGATAGATTTATAAAGAGATTAAAAGACAAATTGATAGATAAATAGATAGTTTGATTTGATGGATAGATATATAGATAGAAATAACGATAGACATATAGATAGATAGATAGATAGATATATAGATTGATTAATAGATAGCTAGATTTATTATTAGACATTTAAATATATAGATATATAGATATATAGATAAAAAGATAGATGATGATATATAGATAGATAGAAAGTTAGATAGACATATATATAGACAAATTGATAGACAGATAGTTAGAAAAATATATAGATAGATAGATTGATAGATAGACTAAAATATAGAAAGAAAGATAGACTAATAGATCGATAGATTGATTTAATGATTGATAGGTATACAAATAGATACAAAGATAGTTAGACAGATAGATAGATACCTAGATAGATATATACCTAGATAAATAGATAGATCGACTGATAAATTGACAGATAGTTAAAATGATTTATGATAGATTGATAAATAGAAAGATAGAAAAATAGATAGACAGGTAGATAATCAAGCAGATAGTTAATCAGGTAGATAAAAAGTCAGGTAGATAGATAGTAAGGAAAATAAACTTTCAAGCAGACTAATAGATAAATAGCCATACTGATAGATAGATAGATAAATGCACTAACATATACACTTATATATAGACAAACAAATAGATAGATAGACTAATAGATAGATAGATAGACAGACAAACAGAGAAATAAAAAAATTGTCAAGCAAATAGATAATAACATAGACATATAGTCAATTAGACAGACAAATAGATTGCTAGACCAATAGATAGAAAGATCTACAAATATATAGACAAATAGATTGATTGATAAATAGACATATAGTCATATAGATACATCGAAAGATCGATAGATACTTTGATAGACAGATTGATAGACAGATAGATAGATAGATAGATTGAATTATTGATTTATAAATAGATATGTAGACATATAGATAGATAGACACACACACACACACATATATATATATATATATGTGTGTGTGTGTGTGTGTGTGTGTGTGTATGTATGTATGTATATATATATATAAATTAGAAAGATAGAGAGACAGATATTTAGATAGATATATAAATAGACAGATAAATTGATTTAAAGATACACAGATTGATAAACAAATTGATTTATAATTTGATATATAGATTGGTAGTAAGATTGGTTGATAGATTGATAGATATATAGATAGATTAATAGATATTTAGATAAATAAATAGATAGCCAGATTAATAGATAAATAGATAGATAGTTAGATAGATAGATAGATAGATAGACATTTTGATAGATTATTAGACATATAGATTGACAAATAAATAGGGAAATAGATGCTAGATAGATAGAAAAATAAATAAAGACTTAGATAGATAGAAAGATATATAGATAGATATATAGATAGAATGACGGAGAGAAAGAGAGAAAGATAGATCGAAAGAAAGAGATAAATAAATAGATAGATAGATAAATAGGTTTATAGATAGCTTGACAAATAGATAGATAGCTAGAAAAATTGATATATAGTTAGAAAGAATAGAAAGATCAATAGATAGATGTATAGATAGAAAGATTGATTGATTGATTGAAAGACAGGTAGATATACACACTGATATATAAATAGATAGACAAGTAGTGTAGTTAAATACATATATAGACACATATATTGACATATTTATAAACAGATTCATAGATAGATAGGTTGATAGACAAATAGATAGATAGATATATAGAAAGAATGATATGCAGATAGAAAGGTAGATAAATAAATAGATAGGTTGATAGAAAGATAGAAAGAAAGATATAATGATAGATAGTCAAATAGATATATAGATAGATAGATAGATATATAGATTGATAAATAGTTAGATTATTATATAGATAGATAGATTGATAAAAAGAAATATAGATAGACAAATAGATAAATAGACAAATAGATAGGTAATTAAGAATGATAGATAGACAGACAGATAGATGGATGGATAGATAGATAAATAGACAAGTAATAGATTGAAAGACATATATATAAAAAAAGATAAATACATAAAAAGATAGATAGCAAAATAATTATATAGATAGATTGAAAGATAGATATATAAATATATATATATATAGATTGATAGATAAATAAATAAAAAAATTAAATAGATATATAGATAGAAAAATTATTAGATAGATAGAAATATAGATAGATAGATGATATATAAATAGATAAATTGATAAATATATGGAAAGATTGATAGATAGACACACATATATATTGATTGGTAGATAGATAGATAGATAGATAAATAGATAGTCAAATAGATACACAAATAGATTGAAAGATAGATAGAGATATATATAGGAAGATAGATAGAAAGATACATAGAGAGACTTATAGATAGATAGAGAGATAGTCAAAGAGATTGATAGATTTATAGATAAACAAATAAATAGATAGATAGAAATATAGGTAGATAGATAGATATATGGTTAGATAGACAGAAAGATAAACAGATAGATTGATATATAGATTGATAGAAAGATTGATAGACACATAGATAGACAAATAGATTGATTGATTGAAAGATAGATTGAGAGACAGATTGATGGAGAGATTTATAAATAGATTCAAAGATATCTTGATAGACATATTGATAGACAAATTGATATATAAATTGATAGATAGATTGATAGATATATAGATAGATAGATAGATTAATCATTAGAAAGATAAATAAATCGATAGATAGATAAATAGACTGATAGGCAGATAGATAGATAGATAGATAGACAAATAGAACGGATACAAACTATCAGGTATAGAGAGAATTAGGTAGATAGATATACTAATAGTTAGATAGATAGACATATTGATAGGCATATAGATAAATATATAGATAGAAAGATAGATAGATAGATAGATAAATAGATAGATAGATAAATAGATAGATAGACAAATTGATTTGATAGTTTGATAGACATATTGATTGACATATTGATATACAGATTGATATATAGATTAATACAGATATAATTATACAGATTGATAGATAGATAGAAAGGTAAATAGTTAGATAGAAAGATAGATATATATAATTATATATATGTAGTTAGAAAGTTATATAGATGATAGATAGATGGATAGATAAATAGATGACAAATTATTAGAAAGAAAGAAAGATAGATAGATTGATAGATAAATATAAAAAAAGAAATATATATTGATAGATAGTAGATAGTCAGATAGATAAATAGATAGATAAATATATAGTTAGATAGATAGATAGATAGATAGACAGATATATAATAAAATAGATTGAAAAATAGATAGATATATTATTAGATAGATAGATAGATAAATTGACAAATATATAGACAGAAAGATAGCCATATAGATAGATCATTAGATAGTTAGAAAGATATGCAGATAGTTAGATAGACAAAGAGGTAAAGTGTCTTGCATACAGATAGTATGAAGACAAAAAGTTAGGTAGACAAACAATTAGGTAGGTAGATAGACAACCAGAAAAATAGATAGGAAGATAGGCAAACAAATAGATAGACAAAGAGTCAGATAGATAAATAGACATATTGACAAATAGATAGATAGATATAAAGATAGATAGATTGATAGACACATTGTTTGATTGATTGATACATGGATTGATAGAAAGATAGATAATCAAATACAGATATAGATAGATAGATAGATAGACATAGAGATAGATAGTTAGATAAACAGATAGATATACAAATAGATAAAAAATTAGATAGATAGTAAGAGAGATATACAGTTAGATATACAATACATAGATAGATAGATATACAAATTGATAGACAGACAGAAAGTCTAGATAGACACATAGACTGATAGATATATAGATAATTAGGTAGACATAAAGAGTAATAGATAGATTGACAAATAGATAGAATTATTGATAGATAGATTAATAGACATATAGACATATAGATAGACAGATTGATAGTTAGATTGATAGACATATTGATAAACAATATATCTAAGTAGATTGATAGGCATATTGATATACAAATTAATAGCAGATAGATAAACAGATTGATAGACAAATAAATAAACAAATAGATAAACAAATAGATTAACATATAGATAAATAGATAATTAGATATATATATAACAATAGATAGGTAGATAGATAGATAAATATATAGAGAGATATATAGATAGATAGATATATAGATATATAGATAGATATACAGATAGATACATATATACAAATACTAATAGATAGATAGATAAACAAATAGAGAGAGATTGATTGTTTGATAGATAAATAAATATATTTATATAATGATTGATTGAGAGATTGAGAGACATGTTGATTAATAGATTTATAGATAGATTAATATAGAGATTGATAAACAAATTAATAGACAGATTGATATACAAATTAATAGATATTTGATATACAGATTGATATACAAATTGATAGTCATATAGATTGATAGATAGTTAGCTGTACAGATAGATAGATATAATATATATATATATAAGATAGATAGATAAATAGATATTTTGATAGACAAATATATAGATAAATAGATAGATAAAAAGATAGACAAATATATAGATAAATAGATAGATATATAAATAGAATGGTATATAGATAGATATATAGATATATAGATTGTTTGATTAATAGAGAGATAAACAAACTAAAAGATAGATAGAAAGATAAATAGATAGATAGACAAATAGATAGATATATAGATAGAAAGATAGGTAGATTTATAGATAGAAGAAAGATAGATAATAGACAAATAGATAATAAGATAGAAAGACAGATAATTAGATAGATAGATGAATAGATATATAGATAGTTAGTTAGAAACATAAATAGATAGATAGATATAATGATAAACAGCTTGATACAAAGAATAATAGATAAATTGATAATCAATGTTATAGATAGATTGATAAACAGATTTATAGTCTGATAGATAAACATATTAATAGATAGTTAGATAGATAGAGAGAATGATAGAATGGTATATAGATAGACATACAGATAGATAGATAGATAGTTAGTTAGATTGACAAATAGATAGACAAATTAGTAAACAAACAAATAGATAGAAAGATAGATAAATAGATAAACACATAGATAGATTGATATATAGACAAATAAATTGACAGAGAGATAGAAAGAAAGAAAGCCAGACAGATAGACAAATATTCATGTCGGCAGATAGTTAAGTAAACACAAAGTGAGATACACTATTATATAGACAAATAGATAGACAGATAGATTGATAGAGAGATTGATAGATAAATCACATAAAAATTTATAGATCGATAGATAGATAATTAAATAGATACATAGATAGACATTTAGATAGATAGATAGATAAAAAGATAGATAAATTGATAGATAATTGATAGATAGATAAATAGATGATAGATTGATTAGATAGATAGATTTTTAGACAGATTGATAGATAAATTTATAGATAGATAGATTTATTGATTGAAATAATAGATAGATAGATAGACATATAGATAGTTGGATAGATAGACAGAAAAATATATAGAAAGATAGAGAGAGAGAGAGAGAGAGAGACAGATAAACATATTAATAGATCGATAGATAGATAGATATACAGATTGATTGATTGATTAATATACATAGTGATAGACAGATATATATATATATATATACACATAATGACAGACAGATTAATAGATAGACAGAGAGATAGATATATAAATAGATAGATTGATTAATAGATAGACAGATAGATAGATAGATTATTAGACATGTAGATAGACACATAGATAGATATATAAATAAATAGATAGACATATAGATAGTTAGAATGACACATAGATTCATAGAAAGATTGATAGAAATATTGAAAGACAAATAGATAGAAAGATAGATTGATAAATTTATAGAAAAATAGATATAAATATTGATAGATAGTTGGATAAAAAAGAAATTCAAATAGATAGACAGATAGATAGATATATAGATATATAGATAGATAGAAAGATATTGATATATATATAAATAGATAGAAATATAGATAGACTGATAGATCTACATATCAATAGATAAATAGATAGATAGTCATATTATTATATAGACAGATAGATAGATAGACATATAAATAGATAGATAAATAAATAGATTAATATACA
>JAREIK010002294.1:0-2500 GCA_029783825.1 Sapria himalayana | reverse complement strand
GATAGTTAAATAGATAGACAATTAGGTAGATATAAAGATAGACATAGATAGATTGATTGAATGATAGATATACACATATATAGACATAAAGATACACAGATAGGTAGAGATATATATATATATATATATATATACACATATAGATAGCTAAGATAGATAGATAGATAGAAATATAGATATACAGATAGATAGACATAAATAAACATATATATAGATATAAAGACAAACAGATATACTAGACAAATAGATAAAAAGATAGATATAGAAATAGAAAGATTGATAGATAGATTGATAGATAGATATGAAGATATATAGATAGACAGATCAACTAATTATTAGATAGATATTTGGATAGATAGATAGATAAACAATTAGATAGAGAGATATAAAGGCATTTAGAAAGATCGAAAGATATATAGATAGATAGATAGATAATTAAACAAATAGTTAGATTAAAAGAAAAACAGATAGATAAATAGATAGATAGATAGTTAGATATATAGATATTTATATATATAGACAGATAGATAGACAGGGATATAAAAAGATAGATAGATAGATAGACAGATAGATATATAGATAAATAAATAAAGAGATAGATAGATAGATAGACAAATAGATAGATAGATAGAAGATAGATTGTAGATAAATAAATAGATAGTCAGATAGATAGATTGATAGATAGACACATAGATAAACAGATATATAGATAGAAAGATAGAAAAATAGAAAAATAAATAGACAGATATAAAGATAGATCAATAGAAAGATAAACATATAGATAGACAAATAGATAGACAAATAGTTAGAATGTTATATAGATAAAGTTATAGAAAGATAAATGGGTAGACAAATAGATAAAGAAATAGAAAGATAGATAGATAGACAGATAGATAGACAAATAGATAGACAGTTAGATAGATAACATATAAATAGATAGATAGAGAGATAGATAGACAAATATATAGATTAATAAACAGACAGATAGATAGACAAAAATATAGATAGATAGATAGAAAAATAGTCATATAGATAGATTTATATACAGATATATAGATATATATCTGTATTTATATAGATTGATATAAAAATTGATATAAAGATAGATATATTAATAATTATATAGTTAGACGCATAGATAGATAGATAGAGAGCCAAATAGATATACAGATAGATAGATAGATAAATAGATAGATAGATAGAAAGACATCTAGATAAATAAATATATAGACTGATAGATAGATATATAGATAGAAACATAGATAGATAGATAGATAGAAAAATAGATATATAGATAGATAGACAAATAAATAGATACATAGATAGACATATTGATAGAAAGATATATTTATAAATAGATAGATAGATATATTGATATACAGATTGATAGACATGAAGAATGATATATAGAATGATAGATAGATATATAGATAGATAAATAGATAGATATATAGATATTATATATATATATATATATATATAGATAAATTGATATATTAATAGACATATATATAGGCAGATAGATAGTCATATAGATAAATAGATATATAGACAGATAGATAGACATATAGATATACAGATAGATAGATAAATAGATCATTTGATAGATAGATAGATACATACATAGATAGGTAGACATATATATAGATAGATAGATATATAGATAAATAGATAGACATATAGATATATATATATATACATTGAAAGAAAAATAAATAGATATATTGACTGAGAGATAGACAAATATATAGATTGATTGAAAAATAGACAAATAGGCAAACACACAAACATATAGACTAACAGATAGATACATAGACAGATATATATATATATATTTAGATAGACAAGTAGATAGATAGATAGATATATAGACATATATATATATACATAGATAGATAAATAGATAGGCAGATAGAAAAGAAAATAGATAGATTCAGAAAAAGTATAAATAGAGATATGATAGAGAATAGATATATGATATATATAATATAATATCGATATATATATAATACACATAGAGAAATAGATAATACACGTAGATGAAAAGCTTCGATAGATAGATATATACTAGATAGTTTATACATAGAAAGATTTACATGATAAATATACAAATCTATAGATAAATATTTATATATATATATATACATCACATACATATAGATGAGCTAGATAATTTAGATAGATATATATATACACACACACACACACACACACAAATATATAGATACATAGATTGGCAAACAAATAAATAAATATATAGATAGACATATTGACAGATAGACAAAAAAATTTATATATGGACAAATAGATAGAAAGATAGATAAGATATATAGGTAGATAGACAGATATATAGATAGATAGATAAATAGACAGAAAGATAGATAGATCAATAAACAGTTAGATAGACAGATAGATATTTAGAAAGATAGATAGATAGAATTATAGATATAATGACAAACAGACAGATAGACATATAGATAGATAGATAGATGGACTGACA
>JAREIK010002293.1:28130-57959 GCA_029783825.1 Sapria himalayana | reverse complement strand
TGTAGATAATAGAGCTACAAAGAAAGATGATAGATTAAAGAGATAGAAAGAAAGTTGGTTAGATAGATCATAATATAGACTTATGCATAGAAAGATACATAGACATTTAGACACTTTTATAGATAGACAAATATAGATAGATAGATAGATTGATATATGATAAATAGATAGATATATCGCTCAGTAGACAGAGTCACAGATTGACCATAGAATGATAGATAGATACTAGATAGATGACAGATAAATAGATAGATAGATAGAGATCTATGATAGAAAGAAAAAGATAAATAGATAGCTACACAAATAGACAGAGTGATAGATGATAGATATATAAATAAAATAGAGATAAATACACATTAGATAGATCAATAGATAGATAGATAATATAACAGATAATAGATAGACAGATAAATTATAGACATAAAGATACCTGGTTGATAGATAGATAATAGAAAGATGATAGAAGATAGATAGACATATAGACAGATATCAAATAGTCAGATAAACAGATAGACAGATTGACCTATATATAGGTAGAAGATAAACATATAGAAAGATAGAAAGATATATAGAAAAAGATAGACAGATAGATAGATAGATAGTTAGACAGATAGACATAGACAGATAGATGATTGATTGATTGAGAGATAGAAAGATAGATATATAGTTTATAGATTGTTAGAAAGTTAGATAGATAGACAGATAGACAGATAGATATATAGATAGATAGATAGATATATATACAAATAGACTGATAGACAACTAGACAAATAGATAGTTAGATAGCTAGATAGATAGAGAGATAGATAGACACAGATAGAAAGAAAGATAGACAAATAGGTAGATATATAGATAGACAATTAGATAGATTGACTGATAGATATATAGATAGATAGATAGATGTACATATAGATAGATGCACAAATATATAGATATATATTTAGATAGATAAATAGATAGATAGATAGACAGACATATAGACAAAAGGGCAGATAGTCAGATAGATAGAAATTAAGATAGATAGATATACAAATAGACTGTCTAAATAGCCATATGGTAGATACACAGATTGAAAGATAGACATATAGACATATAGATAGATAAATAGATAATATACAGACAGATAAATAAATATAGATAGGTAGACAGATAGATAGATATAGATATATATACAAATAGATAAAAAATATATACAAATAGTAAACAAAAAGATAAGATAGATAAGAGATAAATAGATATATAGATTATAATATATAGATATATAGATATATAGCTAGATAGAATATACATAGAAATATAGATAGATAGATAAACAGATGATATATAGATAGATATACAGATGGAAAGTTATATATAGACAGATTGACAGATAAATGTACAGACTATTGATAGTTAGATAGATAGACAGATAGATAGATAGATAGACAAATAGGTAGATAGACATAGACACATTGATAGATTGATAGATACATAGATATATGATAGACAAATAGACAAATATATAGATAGATAGATAAATAGTTAGGACAGATTGACCAATAGATACATAGACATATAGATAACAGAAAGGTAGATAGATAGAAAAAAAGATAGATAAATGGATAAACAAATATCTGATAGCTAGATAGCCATTTGGAAAGATAAACTGATTGAAAGATAGACATAAAAAGATTCATAAATAATAAATAGACAAATAGATAGATAGATAGATATAAGATTGATATATAGAAAGATAGACAATAGATAGATACAAGATAGATAGATTAATAGATAATACTTAGAACAAATTGATAGATAAATAGATAGATAGATATATAGACAAATAGATAGAGAGACAGATAGCCAAATATCCAGATAGGCATATAGATATCAAATAGATAGGAAATTCAAGATAATACTAGATTTTTATAAAATTAGATAGATAATTAAATAGATAGATAGATGGTTAGTTAGACATATAATCATATATGCATATAAAAGATGATAAATAGATAGATAGTCATATAGACATATTTATAGATAGATAGATAGATATATAGTTTGATATACAAAAAGAGAAAGATAGAATGATAGATAAACAAATAAATTGATAGAAAGATGGACAGATTTACAGATAAACATATTGAGAGATTAATAGATTGATAGACAGACAAACAGATAGATAGATAGATAGATATATAGATAGACAAATTGACAATTAGATGATTAGATAGATAGACAATTTGACAAATTGACAAATTAACATATTTTCATATATGCATATAAATAGATAAATAGATAGATTGATTGATTGAATAAGAGAAAGAAAGAAAGATAGATATATAGACACCTAGACAGATAGATAGATAGACAAATAGACAAATGGACAGATAGAATGATAGACAGATAGATAGACATATGGACAAATAGACAAATAGATAGATAGACAGAAAGATATATAGATCGATGGATATATAGATAAATAAGTAGACAAATACATAGATAGACAGATAGATATATAGATTGATCGACAAATAGATAGATTGAAATATAAATAAACACATAGATAGATACATAGGTAGAAAGATAGTTATACAGATAGACTTATAGACATATACACAGATAGATCGATAGACATATAGACATATTAATAGATATACTGATAGTAATATAGATAGATAGACATATAGATAGATAGATAGACATATAGATAGATAGACAGACATATAGACAGATAGATTCATACACAGATAGATAAATTGATAGATAGATAGATAGGTAGGTTGATAGATAGATATATTGATAGATAGATAGATAACCAGATATATAGATAGACATGATAGATAGATAGATAGACATATACACAGATAGATCGATAGACATATTGACATATTAATAGATATACTAATAGAAATATAGATAGATATACATATAAATAGATAGACAGACATATAGATAGATAGACAGACATATAGATAGATAGATTCATACACAGATAGATAAATTGACAGATAGATAGATAGGTAGGTTGATAGATAGATATATTCATTGATAGATAGATAACCAGATATATAGATAGACATGATAGATAGATAAATAGACATATACACAGATAGATCGATAGACATATAGACATATTAATATATATACTAATAGTAATATAGATAGATATACATATAAATAGATAGACAGACATATAGATAGATAGACAGACATATAGATAGATAGACAAACATATAGATAGATAGATTGATACACTAATAGATAAATTGTTAGATAGATAGATAGGAAGGTTGATATATAGATATATTGATAGATAGATATATAGATAACCAGATATATAGATAGACATGATAGATAGATAGATATGCTGATACGTTGATAGGCATATAGATAGATAGATATATAGATAGATTAATAAATAGATAGATAGATAGATAGACAGATAAACAAATAGACAAATAGACAAATAGACAAACTGATAAATAGATAGATAGATAGGTAAACAAATAGATTGTTTATCAGATAGACAGATATACATATAGACAGATATATAGATCAACAAATAGATAGATAAATAGATACACACATACACAGATAGATAGATAGATAGACGGATAGACAATATACAGAAAGATTGATAGGCAGATAGTCACATAGACAGACAGATAGATAGATAGAATGATAGATAGATCAACAAAAAGATAGTTAAAAAGATATAAAAATACACAGATAGACGGACAGAAGTTAGATAGATAGATAAATATATAGACAGATAGACAGATATATCAACTGACATACATTTATAAAGATAGAAAGATATACATTTAAGCATATATTCAAAAAGTCACATAGACTGAGAGTAAGATAGACACATAGACATATATACATATAAAGAGATAGACATATAGAAAGATAGGTCGATAAATAGTTAGACATATTGATAGATTTATAGATAGACACAAACATATATGATTTTAGTTAGATTTACAGATTGGTAGAAAGATAGATAGACATATAGATAGATAGACTTATTAATAGATAGACAAATAGATAGATAGATAGACATATATGCAGATAGATAGATAAACAAATAGATAAATAGACAGACAAAGATAAACATGTAGATAGAGAGATAGATAGATAGAGAGATAGATAGATAGATAGATAGATAGATAAATAGACAGATAGAAAGATTGATAAACTAATAGATATATAGATAGATATATAGGCAGATATATAGATAGATAGATAGACAAAATGTTTAAAGATAGACAGACAGATAAACAGATAGATAGATAGACATATAGATAAATAAACACACACACACACACACACACACACACACACACACACATATATATATATTGATGATTAGACGTTAGATAGATAGATAGATAAATAAATAGATATATAGATTAATAGTTAAAAAATAGACAGATTTAAATATATATATATAGTATTAGATAGAAATACATATTGATTGTTAATTACACAAATAGACATAAACATTTACACTGATAGATAGATAGACATATAGACATATTTATAGATAGATAGTCAGATAGATAGATAGACAAATAGATAGATAGACAGACAAATAGATAGATAGATGGATACATGGATAGATAGATTGTCAGATAAACATATAGATAGGTAGGTAGATAGATAGATAGATAGACAGAAAGACAGATAAACAAGTTGATATATAAACACATTGATAGATAGATATATATGTCAATATGTAGATAGGGAGATAGACAGATAGATAGATAGCTAGATTAATAGATATACATATATACAGATAGATATACTTATAGAAAAATAGACTGATGTACAAATAGATAGATAGATTAATAGATAGATAATTAGATAGATTGATAGGCAGATAGATATATAGATAGATAAACAGAACGACATATAGACAATTAAACAAATAGGTAGATAGAGAGATAGATAGAAACATAGACAAATATATAGATCGACAAATAGACAGATAGGTAGTTAGACAGATAGGCAGTTAGACAGATAGATAAATAAATACATAGACAAATAGGCAGATAGATAGATAGATACATAGATAGACAAATTGATAGACACACAAATACTCATATAGATACATAGACGAATAGATAGATAGATAGAAAGATTGATAGGTAGATAGACACATAGACAGATAAATCGACAGATCGAATGATAGATAGATCAACAAATAGAATGTTAAATAGATAAAAAAAGACAAATAGATAAATAGATAGATAGACACATAGACAGACATATAGATAGATAATAGAATGTAGACATATAGATAGATAGATTGATATATAGATAGATAGATATGAAAAAAGTTAGATAGTCAGATATGCAGATAGACAGATAGACATATAAACATATGATGAGATAGACAAATAGAAAGATAGGTAGATAGATAGTTAGAGATATTGATAGATTTATAGACATACACATAGACATAAAAGCTTATAGATAGATTAATAAATAGGTAGAAAGATAAATAGACAAATAGATAGATTGATAAATAAACAAATAGACATATAGACAAATAGACAGATAGACATGTAGATAGATAAATAGATATGAATACAAACAAATAAACAAATACACACACATATAGATAGATAGATAGATATAAAAATAGATAGATAGATAAATAGATAAATAGATAGATATATAAAATAATAGGTAAATAGATTAATAGATAGGAAGATAGATAGATGGACAAATAGAAAGATAGAGAGATAGATAGATAGATAGACAGACATATAGATAGTGAGATAGTGAGATATAGAGATTGTTAGATAGACATATAGACAGATAGATAGACAAACAAATAGACAAACTTTGAGATAGATAAATAGATAGATAGATAGATAGACAAACAAATAGACATATAAATAAATTGGCATATATATAGATTGATAGTTATATAGAGTGAAATATAGTTAGAAAGACATATAGATAGATAAATAGATAGATAGATAGATAGATAAAAGATAGAAATATAGTCAGATAGATAAATAAAAAGATAGATAGTTAGACCGATAGACATATAGATATATACATAGATAGTTATATAGACATATAGATAGATTATAGATAGATAGATAAATAGAAAGACAGATATACAGATTGAAAAATAGACAGATGAATATATAGATAGATAGATAGAAAAATAGATAAATAGTAGATAAATAGAGAGAAACATAGGCAGATAAATATATAGATAGATAGATAGACATAAATATATAGATAGACAGATATATAGATAGATATAAAGATAGATAGATAGATAGATAGACAGTTAGATAGATATAAAAATAGATACATAGATAGACAGATAGAAAGATAGATAGATTAATTGATTGATTAACCGAAAGATAGATAGATAGACATAAAGATAGTTTGGAAGATAGACAAATAGATAGATAGATAGATTGTTATATAGATAGATAGATAGATCGACAGACAAATAGATAGACAGATAGATAGATAAAAAGATAAAATGATAGATAGATATTAGATAGGGAGAGAGAGAGATAGATATATATATTGATAGTTAGACAAATAGATAGATAGATAGAAATATAAATTGATAGTTAGACAGATACACAGATAACAAGCTAGATAGACGGATAGAAATATACATCGAATGATAGATAGATTTATAAATAGATAGTTGTACAGATAGACATATAAATATATACACAGATAGATATATTGACATATAGATAGATTTATAAATAGGTAGATAGTTAGATAGATAGATAGAAAGACTAATGGACAGATAGACAGATAGATAGATAAACAGATAGACAAATAAACTAATATATAGGTAGACAGATAGACAGACAGATTGATAGATAAACAGATAGATAGATAGACAGATAGACCAAAAGATAGATAAATAGATTGGTAGATATGTAGATAGACAAATAGATAGATAGATAGACTAATCGACAGATAAATAGATAGAAAAATAGACAAATGGATATATAGATGGATAGATATACAAATAGATAGATTGACAAAAAGGTAGATAACTATATAGATAGATAGATAGGCAAATAGATAGATAGATATATATATACATATACTTATAAAATATAGATAGATAGATAGACAGACAGATAGATAGATATATCGAGAGATACACAAATAGAGTGATAAGTAAATAGATAGCCAGATTGATAGAATGATAGATAGACAGATAGACATATATACATATAGATAGATTTACAGATAGGTATAAATGCAGATAAATAGATAGATAAATAGATAGATAGATAGATAGGTAGATAGAAAGATAGACAGATTTACATATAGAGAGTTAGACAGATAGAAAGATATGTAGATAGATAATTAGACATATTGATAGATTTATAGAGAGACACATAGACATATAGGATTAAAGACAGATTAATAGATAGGTAGAAAGATCGATAGACAAATAGATTGATTGATAGATAGACAGATAGACAAATAGACATAAAAATAGACAGACAGATAAGAATATAGACAAATAGACAAATAAACACACAGATAGATAGATATAAAGATAGATAGATAGAGAAAAAGAAAGATAGGCAACCCGATAGATAAATAGATATATAGACAGATATGCAAATAGATAGATAGTTTGGAAGATAGACAGATAGACAAATAGAAAGATAGAGAGATTGATTGATTGATTGACATATAGATAGATAGTTAGATAGGTATATATGGAAATATATAAATATATAGATTAACAAAAAGATAAGTAGATAAATAGACATGTAAATAGATAGACAGAAAGATATATACACAGACAAACAAATTGACAGACAATATAGATATATAGATATATAGATATATAGATATATAGATAGACATATAAATAGATAGGCATATATATAGATTGATATATATACAAAAAGACATATAGATAGAAATATAGATAGATAGATAGAAGATAGACAGATAGATAGATAGACACATAAATAAATAGAAAGATAGTTAGTTAGACTGATAGACATATATATATATATACATAGATATATAGATAGACATATACATAGATTTATAGATAGATAGATACGTAGAGAGATAGATATACAGATAGATAGATAGATAGAAGATGGAAAAATAGACAGTTGTATAGATAAACAGATAAATAGATAGATAGTAGATAGATAGAGAGATAGAAAGATAGATAAATAGATATATAGATAGATAGACAAACAAATATACAAATATATATATGTATGTATATATATATACACCTAGTTAGATAGATTGATATCCAGATAGAGGGATAGAGAGATTGAAAAATAGACAGACAGACAGATAGAGAGATAGATAAACATAAAGATAAATAGGCAGATAGAAAAATAGATAGATATATAGTTAGATAGATAGATAGATAGGAAATAGATAGAACGATAGAATGATAGATATGAAAAAATGCTCTCAACTTCTAGGGAGAGAAAGTTCATTTTTAGAGAGAGAACCCCTCCATTTCTGAGCAAAAAAGCTTGATTTGAAGCTGAAAATGGATAAAAACAATTCGCTCTTTGCAAAAAAATCATTCTCTTCTTCTTCTAAACAGACCCTGTAGTTGTTCCTGAATTATGACGTTAAAAATGGTGAGCCACCCATCATCTTCGAAGCAAAATAGATGAAAAATCTCACGGATGCATTCTGCTTCCCCCTTAGATGGAAATTTTCACACGATCGACCAAGATACAAAGCGCTATATGATTTTGTGGCATAATTAAAGCTTCGGAAAATGGTGAAGCTTGTGAATTTCGATGGGAAGCATACACTGTTTCACTTCAAGGATGAGGATAATTTCCTCAGAATTTGGCTACGAGGTATGTGGAATGTAGCAGGCTACCCAATGCGAATCTTCAAATGGGTGCCTGACTTTTATCCTTCTGTTGAATCTTTGAAATCCCTGGTATGGTTCTCATTTCCCAGACTTTCACTTCATCTCTTCAACAAACAGACTCTTCACGCCATAGGCCTTAGCTTGGGCAAGCCATGACTATTAGACGAAGCCACAACATGCATTACTAGGCCAAGTGTTGCAAGACTGTGTAGAGATTTACCTGAAACTCCCACTCCCACATAGAATTTGGATAGGCGGTAGTATGGAAGAAGGTTTATGGCAGGAGATTATTGTAGAATCTACCCCTACTTACTGCCTTAGCTTTTCAATACAAAAACATACTCTAGATGACTGTATGGTTGGAAGCTTGGGGAAAGAGAGGGAGGATAATAAAGGGCCTAGGAAAGGGAGAGAGGAATGGGTCAGGAAGAGGGGTAAGGAGGGGGAGAGGAGCAATGGAGAGATAGTTGAGGTCTCTCTAACAGGCAGTAGGAAGACTGGTAGGGCAGAAGTAAGGGTGATGGGAGAGGTAAGTGTGCAAGAAAATGAGATGGAAGATGTGTTGGAAGAAAAGGTAGAAGATAAATTAAAACAAAGTAAAGAGAGCATAAAAGGTAGTGAGGTTAGAGAGGTGGAAGAATAGAAGCTGTATAAGAAAGAAGAGATTAGATTGTGGTTAGAGGATATAGAGGTTGAACTAGAAAAGGCAGGATTAGGAAGCTGGAAAGTTAAGAAGAGGTTAAGTCATCGAGGAATGAAGATAGGGGGAACAGAAATTATAACTCCAGAAATAAATGCAGCGGAATATGATTAGGAAGAAGATGATCTCCTGGATTGGGAGATCAAGAGCTGGCCTGCTGAAAAAAGTGGTAAAAAAAAATAATTTTAATATACTATTAGATGACTTTAGATAGGAGGAGCAGCTTATGCCCTTGCTTGAAATTCAAAATAGGTAGAATGCCATTCATGAAATTAAGAATATGGCAAGAACTTTAGAAAAATCTGGAATACTAAAAAAACTAGACCTACCACCACCTAGTTCAATTAAGCCTCCAAGAAACACGAATAAATACACAAGTAAGAAATATAACTCGAAATGTATCACTAGAGCACAAGCTAGCTTTTCTTAAATGCACAATTATTTATTCTGGAATATAAGAGGGGTGGCTAATTCCCCGTCGATAAATAGAGTTAAAAACTTGATTTAAGATACATAATTTAAAAATAGTAATTTTAATGGAACCTATAGTAAATAATAGTTTATTGGAAAAATATAATAATAAGATAGGACTATATAAAGCCTTTTCAAATACTAATGGAAAGATATGGGTCATGTGGGACAAATCAATAGTTATTAAAATATTGTTAGAATCAGAGCAAATAATTAACTTTAAAATGGTAAACCAAATTGAAATCATATACTCTGCGGTATATGCTAAAAACACGATGGAAGAGCTTATGGAGTGAAATGGAAAACATCGCAAAAAATAATATCTCGTGGATTATAGGAGGAGATTTTAATGTGGTTAGAAACCCCAAAGAGAAAAAAGGAAGAAGATCACCTGACCCGGTAGCAATAGCTCACTTCAACAAAGCCATTGCTAAGGCTAATCTCATGGAGACAGATTATTTAGGATCAGACTTCACATGGTGTAATAACTGGAAGAGAAGAGGGGCTATCTGGTCCAGACTAGACCGGATCCTAATTAATACACAATAGCTAGATAAGCTGGGGGGGCTTAACAGTCAAATACTTAAGTAGGACTTGCTCTGATCATAGCTCACTTTTAATGAATTCACATAGAAGTGAAGGAAAATATAATGGCTTTAAATTTCAAAATATGTGGGGAATGCATAAAGATTTCGATAGAGTCGTAAGGGAATCATGGGACAAAGTTGTGGCTGGTAACCCGATGCAAATATTAGCACAAAAATTACAAAATTTAAAATTTGCATTATTGACATGGAATAAGTAGGTATTTGGAAATATCTTCAAAAAGATACAAGAGGCAGAAGAGAAAATCCCAGCTTTAGAAATAGAATATGAGAAAAGTTCGAAGGAGGAGGTGAGAACAGAACTCAGCAAGGCAAAAGTAGAACTAAGGCTAAAAATGCATATGGAAGAAGTATTTTGGAAGCAAAAATTGAGAATTAAATGGTGAAAAGAAGGAGATAAAAACACAAAGTTCTTTAATATTATGGCCAAAAGTAAAAATCAAAGGCTTAAAATAAAAGGCCTAAGGAACAATAAATTATTATGGATAGATAAAGAAGAGGAAATAAAGTATGAATTAGAAGAATCTTTTAAAAATCACTTATGCGAACTAAATAGGAACAGTGGAAGCACATTAATAGATAAGCTAGAGAAAAAAGTCACGGAAGAGGATAATAAAATGTTAGAAGAAATCTCGAGAGAGGAAGAAATAAAAGAGGTAGTATTCGGGGCTAACAAAGATAGTGCTCCAGGCCCTGATGGCTAGAGCAATGGTTTTTTCCAATGCAGCTGGTACATAATTAAGAAAAAATTAAGTAAAGCAATCGCCTAGATTTTCGCGGGCACGGAAATCACAAAGGCTTGGGCAAACTCATACATTGTATTAATTCCCAAGAAAACTAACCCACAAAAAGTTAAGGATTTTAGGCCGATTAGTCTGTGTAATATGATATATAAAATTCTAGCCAAAATCCATCAAAACAGATTAAGTAGAGTACTCCCGAAAATTCTCTCAATAGAACAAAGAGGTTTTGTAAAGAATAGATTGATGATGGAAAATATCAATCTTGCGGCAGAATTGATAAGGGAAATAGGAGCTAAAGTAAGAGGCAGCAATGTAATAATTAAACTGGACCTATCGAAGGCATTTGACAGAGTCGAGTGGAACACACTATGCTATATTATGAGGAAAATGGGCTTCTGAGAATACTGGATAGATCAAATGCACAGATGTATTGCTAGCCCATGGGTAAAGATTTTAATCAATGGGCGGGTAGGAGAAGAATTCAAACCAGTGAAAGGCCTTAGGCAAGGTGACCCTCTCTCTCCATGTCTATTTAATTTATACTTAGAGCTTTTCATCGTTAATCAGAAAGAAAAGATAAGAATGGGCAATATCTTAGCTTTCAAGCAACCAAGGCATATGTCGATCATAAGCTACTTGGCATATGTAGATGATGTTATTATTTTTACAAATGCCAGTAGCAAGTCCTTGAAAAATTCAATGAGACTCGCGCAAACATTAGAAGAAGAGACATGACAAAGTTAAACAAAAAGATATGTCAATTTATCATAGCAAAAAAAGCATCAGAGAAAATTGGGTAAAGAATTAAAAATATTACGGGCTTTGCACAAGAAGAAAGAGCATTAATGTATCTAGGTTGTCCGATTTATGAAGGAAGGGTAAAAGATGAATACTCAACTTTCCTCTTGGAAAAAATTAAACAAAGAATTACGTGCTGGAAACAGGACATGCTAAGCATGGCGAGAAGAATTACACTAATTACACACATATTAGAAAGCTCATTGTCTCATATTTTATTGGCTATCAAGCCTCCTAAAACTATTATAAACAAATTAGAAAAAGAAATGGCTAATTTTTTATAGGGCAAAAAAGAAGGAAAAAATAAGCTGCATTGGAAAAAATGGAGAGATTTATGTTATCCAAAGGTGGAAGTAGGCTTAGGCTTCACAAGTCTAAATGATACAGGTAATGCTTGGGCTTGCAAAAACTGGTGGAGACTGAAAGAAAAGAATAATTTCTGGGCATCATATATCAAGGCTAGGTATGGCATAAATAATAAGGTGCTTAAAGACCCAAAATAGTTTTCAAATACTTGGAAAATTATGCGCAAACAGCAAAGCATAGTGGAGAAACATTCAATATTAACCAGCAATGGATGGAAATGGTCACTGACCCCACATAGAAAATTCATGCTAAGCAACCCGAAACAATTGGTCATGAAAAAGACTAGTCAATTGTAAATTTTGGGAAAATATGGGCAAAGGAGACACCCCAAAAAATAAATGTCTTTATGTGGAAATTACTCTCTAATGCCATCCATGTTGATGAAAATATTCAGGAAAAAGGCATAAGACTGGCATTACGATGTGAATGCTGTCATCAAGACATAGAAACAATGAATCATCTATTTTCAACGGGGAAAATAAGGAAAAAGATTTGGTTTGTTCTCGATAAAGAAGTAGGAGTAGTAGAACGAACATGTAGTGTTGAAGAGAGATTAAGAAACTAGAATAATAAAAATGTGAAAAATAAAATTCTAAAATGGTTAAGAGAATAAATTCCACATATAATGTTTTGGTGCTTGTGGAAATCTAGAAATCTTAGTAGATTTGAAGGTAAAGCCATGAATGTAGATTATATTCTAAAAGAGATTAGGAGGGAAATGTCTTTTATTTCAGCTTGTAGTCCGATAAAAACTAGGAAAAAAGGCCTAGAGGATCATAATATAAAGGCATGGGACCTAGTAACTTGTGGAAAAAAATTGCCAATAATAAAAATAACAAGATGGGAAAAGCCCCCCCTAGAAACACTTGTGCTTAATACTGACGGGAGCTTCAAAAGAGATATGGGAATGGCATGGGGTGGAGGAGCGATAAGAAATGAGGCAGGTGGGGTACTGAAAGCCTTTACAATGAAAGAAATAGCTTTTTCAGCATTACATTCTGAAATTAATGCCTTGCATAAAGGTCTACAAATTTGTAAGGAGAAAAGCTATATAAATGTACAAGCGCTGGTAGATTCAAGTCTATTGCTAGACTTAGTATCTGGTAAATTACAACTATGGCAATTTGAAACAGAAATTGAAATAATAAAAAAGCTATTAATAGAATTGAAAGGAGAGATAAAACATATCTTTAGAGAGACTAATACTCTAGCAGATAAATTAGCTGAGTAAGGAGCAAGGAGAGGAGTAAGGAATTTCAAGAAAGGAATATACCAGAGAGGTTTAGAGGGATAATTAACTTAGATAAGATAAGTTACCCAGATATTAGAATAAATAAAGTTAGATAAAAATAAGCTTGATCTAGGGGGAGTAGCTTGTTCAGATAGAGCTCCCCGGTCCTAAGGGGGGAATATATTGGTAAATTATTGGATTAGGAAAAGAGATTCTCCATTATAGTAATATCTCTTGCTTTGAGGAAAATAAAGTGATTATCCTATATTGTTAATTCGAGAAAGCAAGCAATTCTCGGAGGATTCACCCTGGCCCTGGAGGGTGAGCAACACATTTGCATGGCTTGCTCACAATAAACACACATTATCCTGGTCCGGAGGGATATATAGACCATGTTTTATCTTGGTATGTAAGCTGTTGATTGTTGTAAATTGCCGCTGTAAATTGTTGTTATAATTGCTTGTGTATATAATTCTATTGTAACCTGTGTATCTTCTGGAGTATGGGAATTATTTAGGTACAGAGTCACAAACTTGTGGAAGAACATCATATCTCTGTGGGGTGAACAGTAGATATCTTTTGGAAAACATATAACACCCTGGTCCATAGAGGTGTAGAAAGATCGATTTATCAGATATGGCATGATTTTACATTATTTTACATCGCTTAATTCAGTATATCTTGAGCTGTTGGGTTTGCAGGAAAATTTTGTTTTACAATTCATGTGCTATTTGAATTTCTGTAGTATGTGATAGTCAGGGGAAAAGAAGTAAGTCACAAGCAATTGGTAGATCTCCCTGGTCCTGTGGGGTGGTCAGAAGTCGTGCAGCAAACCTAAGATAAATGCATTCGATATGGTTTGGTTTATCTGGTTTTATTAGATAAATTTATTGGGTTGCTGAGTTTTGCAGAAATTACCCTCTGCTGCAGTTAGAGAAAAGTTACGAAAAAGGGTAGAATGCTAGCCCAAAGGCGTGACAAAGAGAAAGGGAGGAATTGGGATGCACATAAAGAAGGAAAGAGGTTGAGAAGTCTAGAAGGATAATGATTGTTTTTTGCTGTAAATCAGTCTGTAATTCTGGTTTTGAGTCATAAACTATAACAGAACTGTAAGTGACAAGGGGCATAGGGTAGATATGCTTGCTGTGTTGAGGCGGGGCAGTCAATAGAGGTTGCTCATCTTTTATGTGTATTTCAGGTTTGGCCACTGGTTCGTGAAAGAGGGAGAAGGTAGCCATTTGACGAAGACACAGGGAAGAGGAGAAAGAAATCCGGTCAGGTGGACAAAATGCACGGGCTGGTTAAGAAATGTGGACCATAGCCTAGAAGTTTGACAAAAGGGCCGAAAACATTCAGAAAAAAAAACATGGGCCAGATAAAACAGGAGAAGGAAGTTTGAAACCTTAGTTTATTTTAGATAAAACGAGATAAAATATTATTTAGATATATTCTTTGCACAAAACAAATGGTGTAATTCTAAATATATGACAAGGTTTTAAAAATCCAAGATACTAGTCCGCAGGTTTAAGAATGAAAATGGTGTAAAAGGGATAAGGTTAGATATAGGTTATAAAAATGGTATTCCTCTGCAAAAAAGAGGGTTATTATTAATAATAAAAGAAACCTTTATAAAAAGATAGATAAACAGACATAAATATGGACATATAGACAAATATAAAAAGAAATAGATAGATAGATAGACACAAATAGATAAATAGATTGATAGATAGATAAATAGACAAATGGACAAATAGACAGATAGATAGCTAGCTAGCTAGATAGACAGTAAGACAGAGAGATAGACAAATAGATAGATAAATAGATAGATAGATAGAAAGATAAATAGATATACAGATAGACAAACAGATAAAGAATTAGAAAGACTAACATATATACAAATAGATAGATATACAAATAGGTGAGACAAATAGATAGACACATATACATATTGATAGATAGATAGATAGACATACAGATACATTGATAGACATATAGATAGATGGATAGACATATAGATAGACAAATAGATTGATTGATGGACAGACAGATAATAAAATAGATAGACATACAGATAGATAGATAGACAAATAGATATATAGCTAGATATATAGACAAATAGATAGATAGACAGATAAATATATAGATAGATAGACAGATAGACATAAAGATTAACAGATTGATAGACAGACAGACAGATAGATAGATAGACAGATAGATAGACAAATATACATATAGATAGATAGACTGATAGACACACAAATATACAGATAGATAGATAGATAGATAGACAGATAGACACACAGATATACAGATAGATCGATAGATAGACAGATAAATAGATATATTGATAGATATATAGACAAATAGATTGATAGATAGACATACATATAAACATGAGTTAGACAAATAGGTAGACTCACATAAATATAGACAGATATAAAAGCATATAGATTGACATATAGACACACAAATTGAAAGACAGATAGAGAGGTAGATATACAAATAGATATATAGATAAATAGACAAATACACAGAGATATAGAAATACACATAGGCAGACCTATAAATCGATAGATAGACAGAAAAATAAATAGATATATAGGTAGATAGATAGAAAAATAAAAACACAGATACATAGAAAGAAAGATAGATAGATAGATAGATAGACAATTATACAAAGAGATAGATAGACAAATAGTTAGAAAACATACACAGATTGATAGAAAGACATATAATAAATAAAAAGATAGATAGACAGGTATATAGATAGATAGATAGATAGACATACAGATAGACATACAGATTAACAGACAGGTAGACAGAAAAACAGATAGACAGACAGACAGATAGATAGATAGATTGATTGATAGACAAACATATAGACAAACAGATAGATAGAAAGCTAGACAGATAAATAGACATATAGAGAGATATACAAAGAGACATACAGATAGAGAGATAGATAGGTAGATATATAGATAGACAGATAGACAGATAGACAGAGAGATAGATAGACAAAAAGATAAATAGATAGATAGATATATATACAGGCAGATAGAAAGACAGATAGACAAATAGATAGATAGATTGATAAACAAATATATAGATTGATAGATAGATAGTTAGACTGACAGATAGATAGATAGACAGATATACAGATTTATAGACGACCATATAGACAGAAAGAAAAATAGATACATAGATAGATAAATAGATAGATAGATAGATAGGTAGATAGACAGACATATAGATAAATATATAGACATATATATATATATATATATATATATATATATACAGATAGTTTGATATACAGATAGATAGACATATAGATAGAAAGATATACAGACAAATAGATAGACATATAGTGATATGGATTGACATGCATATAGTTAGAGAGATAAATTGATAGATAGATAGATAGATATACAGATAGACATATAGATAGATAGATAGATAAATAGACAAACAGGCAGATAAACAAATAGACATATAAAGAGATAGACAAGAAAATAAATAGACAAATAGATAGACATAAATATGGGCAGATAGACAAATAGAAAGAGAAACAGATAGACATATAGACATAGATAGATAGATAGATAGCTCAATAGATATATAAATAAATAGATAGATAGACAGATAGCTAGATAGATAGTTAGACAGAAGTATAGACAGACGGATAGACAAATAGATAGATAGATAGATAGATAGAAAGATAGATAGTTATACAAATATACAATTAAAAAGTCTAACATATATACAAATAGATAGACATACAAATAGGTGAGACAAATAGATAGACACATATATAGATAAATAGGCAAATAGATTGAGAGACATATAGATTGATAGACATATAGATAGATAGATAGATATATAGATAGACAGATAGATATATAGATAGATAGACAAATAGATAGATAGATAGATAGATAGATAAACAAATATATAGACATATAGATCGATAGATAGATAGATAGACAGACAGATAAATAGCTAGATATATAGATAAATAGACAGATAGATAGACAGATAAATATATAGAGAGATAAATAGACAAATAGATAGAAAAATAGATAGATCGATAGACATAAAGATAGCCAGATTGATAGATAGACAGATAGACAGGCAAATATACATATAAATAGATAGAATGATAGACACACAGATATACAGATAGACATACAGATAAATAGATAGATTTATAGATATATTGACAAATAGATAGATAGATAGACATACAGATAGACATGAGTTAGACAAATGGGAAGACAGACAGATAGATAGACAGATAGACAAATAGATATAGACAAATAGACACACAAATTAAAAGACAGATAGAGAGGTAGATAAACAAATAGAGAGACTCATAGACACAAATACACAGACAAATAGAAATAAAAATCTATAAACATATATATTGACAGATAAACAGATAAATTGACTGAAAAATAAATAGATATATAGGCATATAAATAGACAGATAAATAAACAGATAGATAGAAAGATAGATAGACAATTATAAAAATAAATAGATTGACAAATTGTTAGATAGATAGACAGAATGATAGAAAGATGTATAGATTAACAAATAGATAGATAGATAGATAGATAGACAGATAGACATACAAATAGACAAACAAATTGAAAGACAAGTAGACAAATAGATAGAGATATAGATAGATAGATAGATAGATAGACTCACGGATAGACAGAAAGATAGACATACAAATAGATAGACATATAGACATACAGACAGACTTATAGATAGATAGATAGGTAGATAGATAGATAGATAGATAGACATATAGATAATGAGTTAGATAGACAAATAGACATTTGATAGATAGACATATAGACAGACAAATAGACAGACAGATAGATAGACAGAAAGACAGATTGATAGACAAATATATTGATAGTTAGATAGACCTATAGATAGATAGGCATATATACAGATTTATAGACAACATATAGATAGATAGACAAATAGACAGATAGATAGACGAATAGATAGATAGATAGCTAGACAAACATATAGACTAATATATAGACATATATATACATAGATAGATTAATATACAGATAGATAGAAATATAGAAAGGTAGTAGACAAAAAGATAGATAGACAAATAGATAGATAGATACACAATTAGATATACAGACAGATAGGTAGATAGATATATATATTGAAAGATAGATAGATAGATAGACAGATAGATAGATAGATAGATAGACAGATAGATAGAAAGATTGATAGACATACAAATTTATATACAGAGATAAACATAGATATATAGACAGATATAAATAAATAAAGATAGATAGGTATACATACAATTAGACAAATAGATAGATAGATAGACAAATATTCACACAAATATACACATAATTAGACGAAAAGATAGATAGATAGATAGACAGAGAGATAGAAAGAGAGATAGACAGACAGATTTATAGACAGATCGATAGACATATTGACAGACATCTAATTAGACAGATATATAGAAAAATTGATAGATAGACAAACAGATAGATATTCAAATAGATATACATTAGATAGACAAACAAATAAAGAGATAGAAAGACTAGCAGAGAAATAGACAAATAGACAAATAGAGTCAGAAAAAATATATTAACACATTGACAGATTGATTGATTGATAGACAGATAGATAGATAGACTGATAGATAGACTGATATGTAGACTAATAGAAAAACATATTAATAAATTGATAGATAGACAAACAAATTGATAAGAAATAGATAGATACACACAAAAATAGATAGATAATAAATAGAAAAACAAATAGACAGATTGAAATATAGTCAAACAGATAGACACATACACATTGAAAGAAACAGCTAGACATACAGATAGACAAATAGAAATACAGACAGATATAAAATAACATATAAAGGTAGATAGATAGATAGATATATAGATAGAAAGATATAAATATATATAGACAAATAGATATACATAGATTTAGACAAAGAGATAAACAAAAACATAGACAGACAGATAGATAGACATAGAGACAAAAAGAAATATAGATAGATTGACATAAATATAGATAAATAGATAGACAGACAGATATACTAACAGATAGACAGACATATAGACAGACACATTGATGAATAGAACGATAGTAAGATAGATAGATACTTAGATATATTGGTAGACATATTGACAGATTAATCGACGGACATATAGATAGACATATAATTCATATAACATCACAAATAGATAGATAGATAGACATACAGATATACATACTAGTAGAAAGATAAATAGATAGAAAGACAAATAGATAGGCAGATAGATATATAGATAGATAGGCAGATAGATAAATAGACATATAGACAAAAAGATAGACACATAGATTGACATACACATAGATAGACAGATAGACACAGAGATTGACAGACAGATTGAGAGATAGATAGTGAGTTAGATATACAAACAAAAAGATAGACAGAAAGAAAAATAGATAAGCGGGCAGATATGTAGATATATAGATGGATAGATAGATAGATATACAAATAGACAGATAAATAGACAGCCAAATAGACAGACAAATAGACAAATAAATAGACAGACAAATAAACATATAGATAGATAGATAGATAATTAGATACATAGATTGACAGACATATAGACTAACAAATAGTTAGACAGAAAGATAGATAGATAGATAGAAAATTAGACACATAGATAGATAGACATATAGACATTTAGATATAATGATTGATAAACATTTAGATAGATAGATAGATAAAAATACAATTAGATAGATAGATAACCAGATAGTCAACCAAGTAGATATATAGATAGATAGACAAATAGATAGATAGATATATAGACGGACAAATAGAGAGATAGATAGATGGATAGATTGAAAGAAAGATAGACATATATGTGAATCAAATAGATAGACTGATGGATAGATAGATAGGAGAACAAATAGACAAAGAGATAGACAGACAGATAGACATATTGATATATATATATATATATATATATATATATATATATACAAACATATAGACATATAGATAGATAGATAGACATTAAAGATATATATAGTCAGATAGATAAACATATAGATAGATATATAGACAGATATATAGACACATAACAGATAGATAGACAGAGATATAGATAGATATATAGATAGAAGATAGACAGATAAACAAATAGATAGACAAATAGATAAACATATAGACAAATAGATCGATAGATATTTAAGAGAAACATAGATAGATAGAGAGATAGATAGATAGATAGACAGACAGATAGACAAATAGATAGGTAGATAACTATATAGATTGATAGATTGATTGATTGATAGCAATATAGATAAATAGATACAAGACATTTAGACAGAAAGATATACAGGTATATTTACAAACAGATAGACAGACAAATATATAAATAGATAGATAGATAGATAAAGAGATAGATTGAGAGACATATATACATATAGACAACTAGATAGATAGATAGATAGATAGGCAGATTACTAAAAATATAGATAAATAGATAGACAGACAGACAGATAGACAGTAGATAGATAGATAGATAGATAGATAGATTGATTGATTAATAGATTGATAGACAGACAGATAGAATATATATATATAGATAGAAAGACTAATAAACAAATTAATAAATAGACAAATAGATAGACATATAGACAAATAGATAGTCATACATATATACAAACACATAGACAGATACATAGCCAAACCAGATAGATAGACAAATAGATAGATAGTAAATAAACAGATAGATAAATAGGTATATAGATAGATAGATAAATAGATAAACAAAAAGATAGATAGGCAGATTGACACACAGATAGACAAACAAATAGACATACAAAAAGATAGATAGATAGACTGAGAGATAGTTAGTAGATATAAAGACATATAGATAAATAGATAGATAAATAAATAAACATATAGATAGATAAGTAGATTGACACACAGATTGACAGATAGATAAACACACAAATAGATTTATCGATAAACAGACATATTGACAGTCAGATACACAGACATATAGACTAACATATAGACTGATAGAAAGACTGATAGAAAGACTGATAGATTGATAGATTGACATATTGACCGACAGATAGAGAGATAGATAGAAAGATAAATAGTCATATAGATATAATAATAGATAGACAGATAGATAGAAATATAGAAAAACTGACAAATACACAGACAGATAGATAGATAAATAGACAGATTGACAAATAGATAGATATACATATATACCGACAGATAGAAAGACATATCGATAGGCTGATAGACAAACATATAGATAGATAGATATATAGATCAACAAATAGACAGACAGATAGACAGACAGACAGATAGATAGACAGACAGACAGACAGATAGATTATTAGATAGATAGATAGACAGATATACATAAAAATAGAAAATAATATAGATATACATATAGAAAAATAGATAGATAGACAGACAGATGCATAGATAGATAGATAGAAAAATATACTGACAAATATACACATAGATAGGCAAATAGATAAACTGACAAATAGGCAGATAGATAGATAGACAAATAGATAGAAAAATCAAAAGACAAATAGATAGACAGATAAATAGACAGACAGATAGTTAGTTAGATAAATAGACAGATAGATAGACATATAGATAGACAAACAAATAGATAGCTTGATAGACAAAAAAATTGTTAGATATATAGACAGACAGATAAACAAATATATAGAAAGATAGATATATATACAGATAGATAGACAGATAGAAAGATATACAGAGAGACAGACAGTCAGATAGATACACAGATAGATAGATAAATAGATATATAGATAGACAAACAGATAGAGATATATAGATTAACAAACAGACAGACATATAGATAGAGATGGAAAAATAGATAGATATACAGACAGGCAGATAGATTGACAAATAAATAGACAGACAAATAGATAGATAGATAGATAGATAGACAAATAGATAGATCAACACATAGATAGATAGATTGACAGGCAAATAGAACAATAGATAGACATACAAATAGATAGACTAATAGATAGATATATAGATAGATAGATAGACATATTATTAGACAGACCGATGCATAAAATTATAGACAGACAAATAGATAGAAAGATAAACAAACAGATAGACAGACAAAAAACAAAAAGATATACAAACATATAGACAATTGTTAGACAAACAAATAGGTTAGATAGATAGACATACAGATAAATATCTAGATAGACTGACAGATATATAGATAGAAAGAGAGACAGATAGACAGATCGATTGATAGACATATAGTTGGATAGATTGACAGATAGATAAATAGATTTATACATAGACATATAGACAGATTGATAGACAGCCATATAGACAGATTGATAGACACATATAGACAGATTGATAGACACATATAGATAGATAGATAAATAGATTGATAGAAAAATAGATAGACACATTAAAAGAGAGACAGATAGATAGACAACTAATCATACAGACTAATAGACAAATTAGCTTATAGATATGTAGATAGGTAGAAAGACATTTAGATAGACAGATAGACAAATCGAGAGAAAGATATATAGATAGACAGATAGAAAGACAAATAGATAGATAAATAGATAGATAGACAAACAAAAAGATAGACAGATAGACAGACAAAATGATAGAAAGATAGATAGGTAGGAAAATATACAAGCATATAAAAAAATAGATATACAGATAGATAGTAAGACTAATAGGCAGAGAGAGTGATATATAGGTAGATAGATAATTAGATGGACAGATAGACAAACATATAGACATAAAGATAGACAGACAGATTGACATACATATAGATAGATAGGTAGATAGACAACCATATAGACACACAGATAAGTGAGACAAAATTACAAAGAGATAATGAGATAGACAGAGAGTTATACAAATAGATAGATAGACTAATAGATGGATAGATAGATAGATAGAAAGATAGATAGAAAGATAGATAGATAGAAAAATAAATAGATAGATAGATAGACAGATTTATAGATAGACAAATAAACATATAAACTTACAAATAAAAAGATAGATAGACATACATATAGACAGACATATAGACAAAAAGATGGAGAGATACATAAATAGACAATCAGACAGATGGATTGATTGAATGATTGAGACAATAGAGAAAGAGATGGAGAGACAATTAGATAGATAGATATATAGATAGATAGGTGAGACAAATAGGTAGGTAAATATATAGACAGACAGACAGATAGACAGATAGATAAAGAGATAGACAGACATACATACATACACAAGATAGATAGATAGACAGACAGATAGATAGAAGGATAGATTCATAGACAGATAGATAGGCATACAGATAGATAGACAGATAGATAAACAGATATCAAACATATAGATAGACAGATAGACAGACAAATTGACAGACAGACAGATAGATAATTAGATAGATAGATAGACAGACTAATAGACAGATAGAGAAATATACAGATAGACATATAGATAGATAGATAGATAAATTGATAAATACATATACAAATATACAAATCGATATACATACAAATAGATAAATAGATAGACATACGGATATATATATAGACTGACTGACCGATAGATAGGCAGATATATAGACAGATTGACAAAATAGTCAAACATATGGACAAATAGATAGCAAGCCATATAGATATACAGATAGATAAACAGATTGACATATTTACTTACAGATATACAGACATATAGAGAGATATAGACAGACATATAGACAGACAAATAGATATATAGATAAATTGATAAATACACAGACAAATAGACAAATAGATAGATAGACAAATAGACAAATAGATAGACATATAGATAGATATATAGACAAAGTGACCGATAGATAGGCAGATATATAGACAGATTTACAAATAGTCAAACATATTGACAAATAGATAGCTAGATATATAGATAGATAGATAGGAAAACATATTGACATATAGACTTACAGATATATAGACATATAGATAGATATAGATAGACATATAGATAGAAAAATAGATAGATAGATACACAGACACAATGATAGACATAAAGATAGACAAATATATAGATTTATAGATATATAGAGAAATAGATAGATAGATAGATAGACAGATAATAAGATAGAAAGATAGATAGACAAATAGATAGACAGATAGATGAATACCCATATAGATAGATAGATATACATACATATAAAAATATAGACTTATAGATATACAAATAGATAGACAAACATATAGATAGATAAATTGTAGAATGATATACAGAATCATAGATAAATAGATAGATAGACAAAAGGACATATCAGATAGATAGTCACTTAGATAGTTGGATAAACAGACATATAGTTAGACAAATATATATACAAAAAAGTGAGACAAATAGGCAGACAGATAGATAGACTGACAAATAGACAAAAAGATAAATAGATAGATAGATAGATAAACAGAAAGATATGCAGATAGATAGATAGGTAGATAGATAGAGAGATAGACAGATAGATAGATAGACAGACAGAAAGATAGATATATAGATAGATAGATAGACAGATATAGCAAATATATAGGTAGAAAGGTAAATAGATAGATAGAAAAATAGACAAATAGATTGATAGACAAATATAGAGACAGATAGATAGATAGACAGATAGATAGATAAATCGATAGATAAACAAATTGATAGACATATAGTTAGTTAGATAAATAAACTAATTGAGATAAATATCCACAGACAGATAGTTAGCTGATAGTTAGATAGTAGAAACACAAATAGATAGAAACATAGATAGATAGATAGATAGATAGATAGACAAGCAAATTGATAGATAGGTTTATTAACATATAGATAGACAGATAGACAGAAAGATAGACAAGCAAATTGATAGATAGATTTATAAACATATAGATAGATAAATATAAAAATAGATTGAAAGGTAGATAGATAGATAGATAGACCAATACATACACAGATAGATAAATAAAATATAGATATACAGATAGAATAGTAGACATAAAGACAGACAGATTGAGATAAAGATTTACAAATAGATAGTCAGAAGATAGATAGTTAGATAGACAGATATATAAAGAGATCGATAGAGATATAGATAAATAAACATATAGAAAATATATAGAAAGATAGATAGACATACAAATAGATAGACCTTTAGATATATAGAAACACATACATATAGATAATCATATAGATAGATAAATAGTAGGAAAGATAGAAACATAGATCGACAGAAAGACAGACTGATAGATAATTAGACAGATAGATATAAATATAGATAGACAGATAGACAGTCAGATGGAAAAAAATAGACAGAGAGATAGACAGACAGATTGATAGAACTATAGATAAATAAAAGACTAATAGAGAGTTAGATATATAGATAGACAGATATATAGACAGATACAAAGACAAACTGATAGTATAATAGATAGACAGATAGACAGTTATATAGACAGATAGATAGACAGACAAAAAGATAGACAAATTGATAGATAGATAGACATGAAGATAGACTAATAGAAAGATAGACAAAGATATAGACTAATAGAAAGATTGACAGGTAGATGGACAGATAGATAGATAGCTAGACAACTAGACATATAGATAGATAGATAGATAGACAGAAAGATAGATAGTTAGAAAGAAAGATAGATACATAGTTAAATAGTCAGATAAATAGGCAGATAGACAGATCAAAAAAAAGATAAAAAGAGAGAAATAGACATACAGATAGACATAAAGATAGATAGACTAATAGAGAGATAGATAGATAGATAGTTAAATAGATATACAGATGGACAGTTAATAGACAAACAAATAAACATACAAATACATAGACTGATAGATAGACATACAGACATATTAACATATAGACAGGTACATAGACATATAGTTAGAACGATAGATAGATAGACATATAGACAAACATATATGCATGTAGATAGATAGATAAATAGAAAGACAAGTAGATAGAAAAAAAGACTGATGCATAAACAAATAGATATACTAACTGATAGAAAAATAAATAGACAAACAAATAGAAAAAATTATAGATAGAATGATATATAGATAGATTGAGAGAGAGATAGATAGATATATAGATAGACAGATAGATAGACAGATAGATAGACAAATATATAGACAGATAGTTAGATAGATAGATAGATAGACATACATACAAACAGATATATATATTTATATATATATAGACAACCACATAGACAGACAGATAGATAAACTAATAGACTAGCATATAGATACACATGTAGATAGATAGATAGATAAGCAGACAGACAGATTAACAGGTAGATAAATAATTAGATAGGTAGTTAAACAATTAGATATATAGATACATATATATATATAATATATATATATATATAGAAAGATAGATAGACACACAGATAGACAGACAGAAAACAAACAGATACACAGATAGATAGACAAAAAATTAGAAAAATAGACAGACTAATAGAAACACAAATAGACAAATAGATACATAGATAGATAGACATGTAGACAGACGGATAGATAGACAAATAGATAGACAAACAAATATATAGTAAATAGATAGATAGATATATAGTCAGATAGATATACATATATATAGATAGATAGATAGATATATAGAAAAATGTATATACATATAGATAGACTGATGGATAGATGGACAAAGATATAGATAGATAGATAGATATATAGAAAAATGTATATACATATAGATAGACTGATGGATAGATGGACAAAGATATAGATAGATAGATAGATATATAGATAGATAGATAGTTAGTTAGATAGACAGACAGATAAATAGATAGAAAGATAGAAAAATAGATGCACAGATATATAGATAGATATATAGACAAATAGATAGAGAGACATATAGATAAACATAAAGACATAGATATAGATATACATATAGTTAGATAAATGGATAGCTAGATAGTCAAATAGATAGACAGAGAGATATACAGACAGAAATATAGATAAATAGATATACAAATAGATAGACAGATATTTAGACTAATAGATAGACTAATAGATAGACTGATAGATAGAAAGATAGACAAATAGATAGTTAGATATAGTGAAAAACAGATAGATAAATAGATAAACAGACAGATAAACAAACATATAGATAGATGCACGGATAGATAGATAGATAGGTTGGTTGAATGATAGATAGAAAAATTGATAGATAGATAGACAAATGGATAGACAGAAAGATATATAGATAGACAAATAGAAATATAGACAAACAAATAGAGAGATAAATAGACAGATAGATAGATACACAAATTGATAGACAAAAAGATAGATAGATAGATAGATTGATTAATAGATAAAAAAAGAAAAATAGATAGATAGATAGATAGATAGATCGACAAAAAGATAGACGGTCAGATAGAAATACTAATAAATAGATAAATAGACAGATAAATAGACATATAAATAGACGTATAGACAGATAGATAAATAGATTGATAGATACAAAGATAAACAGTCAGATAGATATATAGTTAGACATATAGATATACAGATAGATAAATAGATAGATAGACAGACAGATAGATAAACAAATTGATTGAGTGATAGACAGTTATATAGTAAATAGATAGTTAGTCATATAGATAGACAGATGGATAGACAACCAGAAAGATTGACAACAAGATAGATAGACAGACAGACAGATAGATATATAGATATATAGAATAATAGATAGATAGATAGATATATAGATATATAGATAATAGATAGAAATATATATATATAACTAGATAACTAGATATACTACTAGATAGATAGATAGACAAAAAGATAGATCGTCAATAAAAATACTAATAGAAAGATAAATAGATAGAAAACATAGATAGTTAGACATATAGATAGACATATATATAGATATAAAGATAACAGACAGATTGATAGATACAAAGATATATAGAAAGATAGATGATAGATAGATAGATAATAGATACACAAATAAATAGACAAAAGATATAAAGATAATAGAGAAATAGACAAATAGATAGACAGACAGATAGAGATAAAAATAGACAGATAAATAGATATGTAAATAAAGATACATACAGAGAGATAGATAGATAGATAGATGCATAGATAGACAGAGCAATAAAGAGACAAATAGACATACAATAGCTAGACTTATAGACATAGAGATAGACAATACAGATAGACAACCAGATATACGGACAAATAGATAGACAAATAGAGAGATAGATAGATAGAAAGACAACCAGACAATAAAAAGACAAATAGCCAGACAAAAAGTGACAGATAAAACAAATAGATGGACAAATTGATATACTGTCAGATAGTCAATAGATAGACAAAAAGAATAGACATATAGATACGGCAATCAATATAGTCATACATTTTGACTGACATATTGAAAGACAAATAGAAAGATTAATAGACAACTAATAGATAGACAGACATAAACAGACAAATAGATTGAAAGAATAAAAAAACACATAGATAAATAGATAGAAAGACAGATAGAAAGGTAGATAGACAGACGTATAAACAGACATATATGCATACAAATAGACAATAGATAAAAAGACAGGTAGATAAACAAATAGATAGATTGATAGACTGATAAACTGATAGATAGAAAGAAAGATACATAGATAAATAGATAGATATGTATTCAACATATAATATATAGATAGACAGACATATAGAAATTACTAATAGATAGGTAACTATTCAGATAGATAGATAGATAAACATATATTTAAATAACCAAATAGACTGCTAGATAAATAAATAGATAGACCAATAGTTAGATAGACATGTTGACAGATCAATAAAGATATATATATATATATATATATATATATATATATATGGATAGATAAATAGATATATAGGCAGATATATAAACAGATAGATAGACAAATAGAAAGACATATAGATAGACAGATATATAGATAT
>JAREIK010002293.1:0-24325 GCA_029783825.1 Sapria himalayana | reverse complement strand
CAGACAGATAGATATATAGATATATAATAATAGATAGATAGATAGATATATAGATATATAGAATAATAGATAGAAATATATATATATAACTAGATAACTAGATATACTACTAGATAGATAGATAGACAAAAAGATAGATAGTCAAATAAAAATACTAATAGAAAGATAATAGATAGAAAAATAGATAGTTAGACATATAGATAGACATATATAGATATAAAGATAACAGACAGATTGATAGATACAAAGATATATAGAAAGATAGATGATAGATAGATAGATAAATAGATACACAAATAAATAGACAAAAAGATATAAAGATAATAGAGAAATAGACAAATAGATAGACAGACAGATAGAGATAAAAATAGACAGATAAATAGATATGTAAATAAAGATACATACAGAGAGATAGATAGATAGATAGATGCATAGATAGACAGACTAATAAAGAGACAAATAGACATACAAATAGCTAGACTTATAGACATAGAGATAGACATACAGATAGACAACCAGATATACGGACAAATAGATAGACAAATAGAGAGATAGATAGATAGAAAGACAACCAGACATATAAAAAGACAAATAGCCAGACAAAAAGTGACAGATAAACAAATAGATTGACAAATTGATATACTGTCAGATAGTCAGATAGATAGACAAAAAGATAGACATATAGATAGGCAATCATATAGTCATACATTTTGACTGACATATTGAAAGACAAATAGAAAGATTAATAGACAAACTAATAGATAGACAGATAAACAGACAAATAGATTGAAAGATAAAAAAACACATAGATAAATAGATAGAAAGACAGATAGAAAGGTAGATAGACAGACGTATAAACAGACATATAGGCATACAAATAGACAAATAGATAAAAAGACAGGTAGATAAACAAATAGATAGATTGATAGACTGATAAACTGATAGATAGAAAGAAAGATACATAGATAAAGATAGATATATATTCAAACATATAAATATATAGATAGACGAATATAGAAATACTAATGATAGGTACATATTTCAGATAGATAGATAGATAAACATATATTTCAATAACCAAATAGACTGCTAGATAAATAATATAGAGAGCAATAGTTAGATAGCATGTTGACAGATCATAAATAGATATCTATATCTATAATATATATATATATATATATGGATAGATAAATAGATATATAGGCAGATATCTAAACAGATAGATAGCCAAATAGAAAGACATTATAGATAGACAGATATAGCTATACACTTAGACAGTTAGATCGATAGATAGAACCATATAGATAGAAGATACACCTATAGATTAATAGATTGATTAAAAAAATAGAATAGACAAATAGGACCGATATATAGAAAAATCGGTATGAAAGATAGTACATATAGACAGGGTGATATGACAGATAGATAGACAGCATAGATTACAGAAATGGATAGACAAACATATAAACATACAGATAGATAGAAAGATTAGACAGATATAGAGATGGATATATAAATAGATAGATGGACAAATAAATAGATATATACGATAGATAGATAGATAGAATGACTGATAGAAAGAATAAAAAGACAGTAGATAGATAATAGACAAATAAATGATTGATAGACAGGTGGATAGACTGACAGATAGATCGACAGACAGATAGATAGATATAGTGGACAACTAAATAGGACAAATATTTAGATAGACACATAGACATACATATAGACAATAGGTAGACAGACATATAGACAAACTCTTAGACAGATGGACAAATAAATAGATAGATTGACACATAGATAGACAAATAGATAGATAGATATATAAATAGATACATAGGTATATAGATATACATATTTATAGATAGATAGGTAGATAGATAGATAGATAAACATATATATAGATAGATAAATATAAAAATTTAGGGACAAATAGATAGGAAAATAGACAGATAGATAAATAGATAGATAGAAAGATAAATAGACAGATAGGCAGACAGATAAATAGATAGATTGACAGATAGACAGACATACAGATAGACAAATAAATAGACAGACAAATAGATATATAGATAGATAGACATTATGATAGATAAAAAGATAGATAGATAGATAGATATATAAACATGTAGATATATAGGTAGATAGACACATTGATATATATATAGTTTGACAGAGAGAATGATAAACATAAAGATAGATAGAGAGATAGAATGAAAGATAGAGAGACACATAGACATATAGATAGATAGATAGATAGACACACACATAGACTAATAGAAATATAGTTAGATAGACAAATAGATAGACAGACAGTCAGATAAACAGATAAACAGATAAATAGATAGACTTATAGACATACATATAGATAGACAGATAGATTGACAAATAGATAGATAGATAGACTGATAGATAGCAAATAGATAGCCAAATAGATAGACTGATAGATCAATAGACATATAAATATAAAGATATATAAACAAACACATATACATATAGACAGACAAGTAGACTAAGAGATAGAAAGTCTAATAGATAGATAGATAGACAAACAGATAGACAGATAGATAGAGATAATAAAAATAATTAGATAGATAGACAAATAGATATATAGATAAACAGACAGACAGATAGATATATAGATAAATAGGCAGATAGATAGATAAATAGACACAAATACAAATACATAGATAGCTAGATAGACAGATAAAAAGACAGACAAATAAACAGACACATAGATAAACACATAGATAGATAGATAGATAGATAGACGAAAACACTAACTGGTAGATAGACATTAGTTAGATAGTTAGATAGATAGACAAATAGCAAGATAGATAGATTGACAAATAGATAGATAGATAGATAGATTGATATTTGACATATAGATAGGTAGACAAATAGATAGAAAGAAAAAAAGATAGATAGATAGATAGATAAACAGATAGATTTTATAGATAGAGAGATAGATAGATATATAGAAAGATAGACAAATAGAAAAACATATAGATAGATAGCTAAACATACAGATAGATAGACAAATATACAAAAAAATATACTGACATTTAGATATATAGATAGCCATGCAATAGTTAGACAGATAGATAGTTAGTTAGTTAGATAAAGAAATAGGCATAAAGATAGACAGACATATATACTAATAGATAGACAAATAGATATACAATCAAATAGATAGATAGACAAAAAAATGATATATAGACAACTTGATATATAAAAAAATTTATAGATAGATAGACAAATAGATAGATATACAGATAGCTAGATAGATAGATATATAGATAGACAGATACACAGACAAATACACAAATAGGAAGACATATAGAGAAACAGATTGATAGACAGATAAATAGATAGATTGATAGACATTTAGACAAATAGATAGATAGATAAATAGATAGACAGATAGTCAGAAAGATATACAAATAGATAGATAGACAAATAGATAGATAGACAAATAGATAGACTAGCAGATAGATAGATAAATAGACAAATAGATAGACAGATTAAAAGATAGATAGTCCGACATATAGATAGACAAATCAATATATAGATCGACAAATAGATAGATAAATAGATATACACACTAATAGATAGATAGATATATAAATAGATAGCCATATAGATAGACAAATAAAAAGGTGAAAAGATAGACTGTGAGATAGATAGACATATATACTGACAAATAGACAGATAAATAGATATACAAATAGATAGACAGAGAGACAGATAGGTAGATAGATAGAAAGATAGATAGACAAATAGATTGATAGACAGACAGATAGATACACAGATATATAGATATATTAACATACAAATAGACAGACGAATAGATAGATAGGTAGATATAAAGATAGATAGACATATAGATAGACAGAAAGATAGATAGACAGAAAGATAGATAGACAAACATATAGATAGTTTAATAGATAGACATATAGACAGATTGATTGATTGATTGACAGATCGATAGATAGAAAGATCGATAGATAGATAGATAGATAGACAGCCAAATAGTAAGATAGATAGACATATAGACATATAGATAGAGATATAGACAGATTGAAAGATAGACAAAATTATAGATAGATAGGCAAATAGATGTATAGAAAAATAGAGAGAGTGATAGAAAGAAAGTTAGATAGATAGATAGATAGAGAGACAAATAGACAGAAAGATACACAGAAAGATAGACACACAGACAGATAGATAGACAGATAAATAGAAAGATAGGTAGATAGATAGACAGACATATAGTCAGACATTTACACTGACAGATAGAAATACAAATACATAGACAAATAGATAGATAGATAGATAAATAGACAGATAGATAGATAGATAGATATCGAGATTGAAAAAAAGATACACAAATAAATAGATTGATAGTTAGATAAACAAACAAATAAACAAAAGGTTGACAAACAGATAGAGAGAAAGATTGATAGATTGGTAGACAGATAAATTGACATTTAGATAGACATTTAGACAGATAAATAGACAGACAGATAGACAGATTGATAGATAGACTGATAGACAGACAGATACACATACAATTAGATAGATAGATAGATAGAAAGGTAGATAGATATACATATAGACAGACAGATAGATAGACAGATTGAAAAACTCATCATCAGACAGATAGATCGATAGATCTATATACAAATCGACAAATAGATAGAAAATAGATATACACACTAATAGACAGACTGATAGATAAATAGATAGACATATAGATAGATAGACAGAAAGACAAAATGATAGATAGAGAGATGGATAGACAGATAAATAGTCAAATAGATAGATAAATAGATATAATGCCAGATAGACAGATAGATAGATAGGTCAATAGATAGAAAGATAGATAGACAGACTGATAGACATACATATAGATAGGTACAAAGATATATAGATATATCAACAGATAAATATACAGATGGATAGATAGATAGATATATATATATATATAGATAGATAGACATATACATACATAGATACATAGAAAGAATGTTAGACAGACAGACAGATAGAGAGTTAAATAGACAGACATATAGATAGATAGATATATTAATAAATAGATTGATAGATAGATAGATATACAAATAGACTGATAAATAGTAAGATAGATAGACAAATAGACATATAGAAAGATAAACAAATAGACATATAGAGAGATAGATAGACAAATAGTAAGATAGAAAGATAGAATGAAATGCAGATAGATAAACAAATTGATGTACAGAAAAATAGAAAGAGAGATAGAAAGATAGATAGGCTGAGATATAGTGAAACAAATAGATAGACAGATACAAAAAAAGATAGACAGATAGATAGACAAACAGATAGAAAACGAGATAGGTCGATAGATAGACAGACATATAGTCAGACATTTTGACTAACAAATAGAAATAAAAATAGATAGACAGATAGATAAGAAAATAGATAGACAGACAGACAGACAGATAGATAGATAGATAAATAGATAGATAGACAAGTAGATATATAGAATGCCAAATAGATAGACAAATAAATAGATAGATAGATGAAAAGATTGACAAACAGATATAGATATAGATAGATAGACAGACAGATAGACATATAGACCGACATATAGACAGAGAGATAGACAGAAAAATAGATAGACAGATAGTCATATATATATATATATATATATATATATATATATATATATAGACAAATAGACATATATATTGACTAACAGATAGACAAAAAAATAGATAGACAGATAGACATACAGATAGAAAGACATATAGATAGAAAGACAGACAGATAGACAAAAGATAGATAGATATATAGATAGATAGATAGTTAGAGAGATAGATAGATACATAGACTTAAAATAGGCAGATATATAGATAGACTGAAAGACAGACAGAAAATATATAGATTGACATATATACAGATACATATATATAGCCAGACAACTAGACATACAATTACACAGACATATAGATAGACAGATAGAAAGATAAATAGATAGATAGATAGACAGACAGATAGAAAAAAAAATAGACAGATTGTTAGACAGACATATTGTTAGTCATATACACCAAAAAAATGACATATAAATAGAAAGACTGATAAACTAATAAACAGACTAATAAACAAACAAATAAACAAACACATAGATAGATATAAAGATAGACAGATAGAAAGATAGATAAACCGACTAATAGATAGATTAATAAATAGATAGATAAATAGACAGACAAATAAACAGATAGACAAACAGATAGACACAAAGATAGAGAGACAAATAGACATACATATAGATAGATAAATAGATAAAAAAATAGGCATACATATAGACAGTCAAATAGTCAGCCAGATAGATAGACATATAGACACAAACATAGATAGACAGATAGATAGATAGACAAATAATAGCTAGACATACACACAGATAGACTGACAGATAGACTGACAAATAGACAAGAAACCAAATTACAGATTGATTGTCAGATAGAATGATAGACATATAGACAAACCATAAGACATATCGATAGTCAGGAAGAAAGAAAGAAAGATAGATAGATAGATAGACATATAGTTGGACATATAAAATGACAAAAAGATAGGCAGATAAAAAGACTGCTAGACAAATAAACAGACGGATAGATATAAAGATAGACAAATAGATAGATAGGTAGATAGATAGATAGACATATAGACCAATAAACAGACAGATAGATAGGGGTGTAATAATACCAAATAGTTTCTTATTTTTTCAAACCTCGATAGGGCAAAAGCTCATTTGAATTCATTTATTAATTTAAACGAGCAGAGCCCTAACTCCTAAAGTTCACTAGCTCCTAAGGGCTCATTTGAATTAATATAGTTAGACATATAAAACTTTTAAATACTCATAAGTTAAACAACTCAAACCCAAGCTTCCTAAAGTTCTACTCATAAAAGTTTGTGAATAGGCTCATTTGCTAGCTCCAGAACATTTTCACGAACATGCTCACTATTAGACTCACGAGCATTTTCATGAACATGTTCGTGAACATGATCATGAACATGATGGCGAACACTTAAGCAAATATGTTCGTGAATAGTCTCGTGAACAGGCACATGAAAAGTTCTATGTTCCAAAGTGGAACTTCCTCTATTCTATCTTTTATTATTATTCCCCATTAAAAACCCTAAAGACCATATTTCAAATAAGTGTTTAATCTTCTGAGAAATCTGCACCCCAAAAAAAACTTGCTTAAAAAACTACACACCTCATCACATTCAACATTAACCTTTCAAAAACTAAAGTTGCACATCATGTAGGGTTTACCATCTATCTTGTTCTGTTGAGCTTCTTCTGTTAAGAGCTAGTCTTTTGCCCCAAAATTAATCTATGCAACTATAGAAACTTACTGGAAGGCCATACTACAACTAACCAACTCAGCTAGTTGCACTCCTAAAAACCATTTTTGATATTAGTTCTCATCTCTCCCATTCTTTACGGACTGGGTGACAACAGCCACGCCCACTCTGCACTCTCTCCTAGGCCATGTTCTCTACTTCTTTTAATTTCTTCCATTTTTAATTATTATCTCTTTAGGCCATCCTCTTTACCACTTACAATAGTGGTCTTGTTCATATGTTGCAATGTTTGAATTTTTTTTCCTCTAGTAAAGAGTTATTTTGCTGCAAAGAAAGCAATGCCAATGCACCAGCTTTGATTCAAATGACTCGATTGACTTAAATAGCTGATCTTTGCATCACGAAGGGAAAAACTCATATCTATAAGCTATAATTTTCTCTACTCTTTTGTCCTCTATCTCTTTCACCCTTTGCTCCCAAAGAATGAATATCAAATGAAAGAAAAAATATAAAATAAACTTTTTATGATAGACCCCAATGTAAATGTTTTAATGAAAATGTGGATCAAATATCTTCTTCTATTTTTAATTGATTTCTATGTTGCTGAATTGGGGTGTTTAAAGTTTTCTAAATTTTCATATACAATTGCCATGTTTAAATTATTTGAAATCTACCTTAGTTTTTTTTCCAATTTTTTTATTATGCTGTACCGGATGTCAGACCATGCTGTTAGTGTTAGTATGTTATCCCCTTAATATTCACAACAATTACTATAATGGAAAATGCTTTTGATGTTATATTGGAAAATGTGAATTTGAATAAGGAAAACATATCATCTACAACTTTGGGTTTTTATATGGTTGAAAATGTTGAAGATAGTGAATAGGGTGGGGGAAATTGCACAAAGAAGTGATAGCTCACCTCCTAAGTATGATCTGAATTTAAAATAGTCACTCTTCCCAATAAATTAGAAAAGGCTAAATGCATCCATTACAAGGGGCAATTTACACTTCTTATGGCTGCAACTAAATCAGAAAATTGTGTTAGGAGGAAAACAAAATTGTTTGGGCAAAAGGAATTAACACTCAAATCCTTTATGACAGACTCTAAAATAATACCTTCAATACAAAATTTTAAATATGACCAAACTAAGGTCAGAGATATATTATCTCATTTGATCATGGTCTATGAGTTACCATTTTCTTTTGTAAAGTATGAAGTTTATAATTTATTGATGAAGATGGCAACTCCACATTATCAAAAGGTTACTCGTTCATCAGTAAGAAAAGATTGTTTTTCAAGTTATGAGGTGAAGAAGAAAAAAGTTTTCACTCTTCTAAAATCTGTAATTAAAGTGAGTGGGACAATTGATATATGGAATTTAACCAATCAAAATGTTTTTTATATGGTTGTCACTTGCCATTTTATAGATTCTAATTGGAAATTGAAAAAGCATACTCTCAGTTTTTGTGATGTACTACCACCTCATTCCGAAGTTTCCATCTGTGATTCCTTAAGTAAGTGTTTGGTTGAATGGTAAATTGATGATAATGTTTTGAGTGCCATAGTTGATAATGCCTCTTACAATGATGTTGCTATTTTCATGTTAAAAGATAACCATTCCTATAAAAATCAACTTGCTCTTGGTGGCAAGTTGTTTCATGTAAGGTATTTTCAACATATTCTAAATCTCCTTGTCCAAGATGGGCATGTTAAAAGATAATCATTCCTATAAAAATCAACTTGCTCTTGGTGGCAAGTTGTTTCATGTAAGGTATTGTCAACATATTTTAAATCTCCTTGTCCAAGATGGGTTATCAAAGATTGGAGATATATTTAATAATGTATGTATAAGTGTTAAACATGTGATACAGTCAAAGAGTTGTCTGAATATTTTTGGGGAAATTGTAAAGCAATTGAAGTTGTCTTCGAAGAAACTTATACTTGATTGTTGCACAAGGTGGAATTAAACATTCTTTATGTGGTCAACTATCTTGGAGTTCAAAGATGTTTTTCTTAGATATGCACAAAGAGAAGCAAGTTACTTGTTCTTGCCTAGTGAGGATGATTGGATGAAACTTGCTGATGTTTCCTCATTTCTTGCAGCATTTAATGAACTTACATAAATCATTTATGTATTTTAATTTATTTTTGTAATCTTAATTACTTTTGTGATTTACATTCTTTTAAAATTGTTTATTTTAATTGGGTAATATCATACATGTTGTTGTAGGTTCTGAATATCCAACATCAATTTTGTTTCTTCCCGAACTTTATAATATCAAGAGATTGTTGGATGGAAAATATCTTGATGAAAATGAGTTTATGCATTCAAAATTTATGAAGATGAAAGATAAATTTGATATGTATTTGGGTGATTGCAATTTTTTGATCTCTTTGGTAGCCATTTTAGATTCAAGAAATAAAATGCAGTTGATTGAGTGGTATTTTCCTAAGATTTATTCAAGATCGAATAGCATTGAACATATTATAACTATTAGTGAGACTTTGCGCATGCTTTATAGAAATTATGTTGAAGCTCATAAAGAAAATGGTGGTTAAAAAGAGGGTGAAAGTGATAATCAAAATAAATCTTCTAGTGCTGTGACGATGGGATCAAATGGAGTGAGGGCTGAATTTTATAGTTATATAAGACATTTTGAATCATCAATTGAACAAGTTAAATCTTAATTAGATATATATCTAGAAGAAGGTTTTCATCTTTGTAAAGATTCAAATTATGATGTCTTGGATTGGAGGAAGATGAACACTCTAAATTTTAGAGTGTTATAAAAGATGACATGTGATGTTTTATCAATTCCAATCATAACTATAGCTCCAGAGTCTGCATTCAGTACTCGGGGAAGAGTTATTGCACCATATCATGCATCTTTAGGAGTAGACACGGTTAAAGTATTATTATGCGATAAAGATTGGTTACGTGCCTTTTAAGGGATAAAGCAAAAAAGAAAAGTAAATCTCAAACTTTTATCATATTTTAAGTTTAAATTTGATTTTGGGATGTTATTAAATTTTGATATTTTGAGCTATTTTTATTTTTGCTTATGTACATATTTTTTTTTTGTTTTACAATTTTAATATTTATTTTATTTTTTTACTAATTGTTACAATTTTTATAGGATGAAGAGGACTTCAAAGAGATTAAAATACCTAACACTTGAAGGTTGCCTTTAAGGTATAATGTGGAGCTAATTTCTTTTCTTTTATATTCTTTTATTTTTGGCATATAGCTGAGGCTGGGTTTCTTGGGTATATTATTATTTGTTGATTAGAAAATATTCAAAATTGCTTATTATTTATCTTATTGTTTGAGCTGTAGTCATTTAAGCATTAATTGTATTTTACTCAGAGTGATTTTACCAATATAAACAATAAATGTATGCTTTTATTTGAAAGGGTCAGATGCCAATACATGGAAGAGATCATGGTGAGAGATAAAGATATAGAGATTATTTTGATGTTGTTATATGATGATGTTGGTTTTAAACAATATTCTTGAAATTTTAAAGATGATTGTAATTTTTTTTATTTAGTGATGTAACTTTTAGTTGGTTTGGATATGTTAGTTATTATTGACAACTTGTTGTATTAAGTTATTTGTAGTTTTTTTAGATAATGTATCTGATGCTAAATTATTAATTTTTTTTTCAAGATCTTAAATAAGCTCACAAAAGAACTCAAACGAGCTAACAAACTAATTTTTTATGGAACTCACAAATGAGCTCACAAAAGAAATCTTTTTCGAGCTTGCATACGAAGTCACAAAAAAATTCCTTACCAAGCTTGCTAACGAGCTTATAATCGAGCTCACAAATGAATGAGGACGAGCTATAATCAAATGAGCTTTAAACAAATGAGCCTGGGTCAAGTTCAATCTTGATGAACTCGAGCCACACTAGAGCTCGAGCCTAGATTTTTTAAAAAAGAACCCTAGCTAAATCTGAGACGTTTCAAAAAAATTTCTAGTCAAACCCGAACCTTTTATAATTTAGTTTGGTTACACCCTTATAGATAAACAGACATATAGACAAATAGTTAGACAGGACAGATAGAGATACATATAGATATATAGATAGATAAATAGATATATAGATAGATAGACAAATAGATAGATAGACAAATAGAAAGATAGACAGATAGACATATAGATAGACATACTAATAGACAGATAGATAGAAAGACATATAGATAGATAGGTAAACATATAGATAAACAAATAGATAGACAGACATATAAATAGACAAAGAGACAGATAGATAGACATATAGATATATAGATAGATAGATAGACAAATAGATAGATAGGTAAAAAGACGGACAGTTAGACAAACATATAGACATACAATAAAATAGACAAACAAATAGATAGACAGATAGACAGACAGATAGGAAGACATATAGGCAGACATATAGATAGACTTATAGAGAGACAGATTGATAAAAAAATAGACAATTAGATAAAAAGATAGATGGACCGATAGATAGAAAGATAGAAAGACAGATAGAAGAATAGATAGACAAATAGGGAGACATATAGATAGACAGATAGAAAACCATATGTACAGCTAGAAAAATAGAGAGATAAATAGATAGACATACAGATAGATAGAGAGAAAGATAGACAGACAGATGGACAAACAGATAAATAGATATATAGATTGATAGATTGATAAATAGATAGATAATAGATAGATAGACAGATAGAAAGAAATATAGATAGACAAATAGATTTGCAGACACATAGATAGACAAATAATCAAACAGATAGGGAAACTGAAAAAAAGATAGACAAAAAAAGATATTTTGAAAGATAAACATATAGATAGACAGATTAATAGACAGACAAATAGACAAATAGATAGATAAATAGATAGACAAATAGATAGATGGACAGATAGATAGATATACAAACATATAGTTAGAAGAATAAACAAACATATAGGCAGACATATAAATAGACAGATAGACAAATAGATAGACAGATAGATAAACAGTCAGATAGATAGACATATATATAGACAAGTAGACAAAAAAATAGAAAGATAGATAGACAAATAGATAGATAGAAAGATAGATAGATAGACAGATAGACAGATAGACAAAAAGATATATAGATATTTAAATAAGTAGATTGATCGATAGATAGTTAGATATACAAAGTCAGATAGATAGAGAGATAGATAAACATATAAAAAGATAGATAGAAAGATAGATAGATAGAAAGACAGACAAAAAGATACATAAAAAGATAAATAGATAGATAGACAGACACACGATAAATAGATAAATAGAAAACTTGACATATAGATAGAAGACAAAAAGATAGATAGCTAGAAAGACATATATACAAACATATAGACAAATATATAGACATACGGAAAGATAGATATATTAACAAATAGATATATAAAATAATAGATAGGTAGATAGACATAAAGATAGATCATAAAGATAGATAGATAGACAGATAGACAAATAGACAAATAGATAGATAGATATATAGATAGATAGTTAAATAAAAAACGGGAGAAAGATAGATAGATAGGCACATAAACATGTAGATACAAAAAAAGATAGACAAATAAACTGACAGATATATAATCAAACATATAGACAGACAGACAGATAGATAAATAGAAAAATTGATAGACAAACAAATATCTAGATAGATAGAAAGACATATAGACATACAGATAAACAGATAAATAGACACATAGATAGAAAGATAGATAGACGGATAGAAATATAGACAGATAGACATATTGACAGAATGATAGATAACCAAAAAGACAGACAGATAGACATATTGATAGACAGACAGACAGACAAACAGATAGATAGATAGATATACAACCAGATAGACATATAGTTATGCAAATAGATAGATAGATATACAGATAGATAGAGAGATTTACAAACAGATAGAAAGAGAGATAAATAGATAGATAGAAAGGCAGATAGACAGATAGACATATAGACAGACAAATAGATTGAAAAATAGACAAATAGATGTAAAGATAGATAGACAAATAGATAAATAGACAAATAGACAAATAGATAGACAAATAGATAGATAGACAGATAGACATTCAAATAGATAGATAGACATATAGACATATAGATATATCTATAGACAGATAGATAGAAAGAAAGATAGATAGATAGATAGATAGATTAATAGATATATAGATAGACAGACAGATTGATAGATACATAGACTTAAAGATAGATATAAAGATAGAATGTCAAATAAACAAATAGACAGATAGATGGACAGACAGAAAGATATAAAAATAGAAAGATAGAAAAATAGATAGGTAGATAGATAGATAGTCATCTAGATAGACATATTGATAGACAAATAGACAGATAGATAGAATATTAAACAGATTGATAGAAAGACAGATAGATAAGTAGATAGATAGATTGACAGTTAGACAGATAGATGGATAGATAGATAGACAGATAGATAGATAGATAGATAGATAGTAAGATAGATAAATAGACAAACTGATAGAAAGACATGTAGGTGGACAAATAGACAGACATACAGATAGATAGACATATAGATGGATATATATTGACAACCAGATAGATAGATAGACTAACAAATAGACATACATACATACATATAGATAGAGCGATAGATAGGCAGATAGATAGAAAGATAGACAAACATAGATAGATAGATAAACAGATAGATAGATAAATAGATAGATAGATAGACACATAGATAGATAGATAGATAGATAGACAAACACATAGACAAATAGTGTGATAGACTAATAGATAGGTAAATAAATAGATAGATTGATAGATAGACAAACAGATAGTCAGAAAGATATACAAATAAGTATACATATAGTTAGATAGATAGATAGAGAGACAGATAGGAAAGAAAGTTAGAAAAGTTTATAGTTAGATAGATAGACACATAGAATGATAGATAGAAAGACATATAGAAGAATAAATAGATAGACAAAATTATAGACAGATAGAGAGATAGACAGATAGAGAGATAGACAGATAGACAGATTGATTGATTGATTGACAGATTGATAGATAAATAGATATACAGATACAAAAATAGATAGATAGATAGTCAAATATATAGATAGATAGATAGATAGGTAGATAAAAAGATAGATAGATAGATAGACACATAGATAGAAAGATACATAGGCAGATAGATAGATAGATAGATAGATAGATAAATTGGTAGATAGATAGATAGACAGATGGATAGATAGATAGATAGATAGATAGACATATAGATTGAATGATTGAAAGATAGATATACACACAGATAAACAAATAGAAAGACAATCAAATAGGAAACAAATATACAAAAAGAAGGATAGATAGATAGATATATATATATATATATATACAAATAAACAAAAAATATAATTAGATAGATAAAAAGTTAGATATATAGACAGACAAATAGATAGATAGATAGATAGGCAGATAAAGAGATAGATAGATAGACAAATATAAAAATAGATAGAGAGACAATATAATTAGATAAATAAAAAGTTAGATATATAGACAGACAAATAGATAGGTAGATTGATAGATAGGCAGATAAAGAGATAGATAGATAGACAAATATAAAAATAGATAGATAGACAAACAGATAAATAGATAAAAAAAAGATAGACATATAAATAGACAAATATATAGATAGACAAATCTATGAACAACCGGATAGAGAGATAGAGAGATGGATAGACAAATTTATGAACAATAAGATAGATAGATAGATAGATAGAAAGGCAAATAGTTAGACATATAGATAGACAGCCAAATAAATTAAATAGATAGATAGATAGATATATAATATACAGACAAATAGACATAATGATATACAGATAGATAGATAGACACATAGACAGACAGATAGAAAACTGATACACATACAAATAGATAGACATATTGAAGATAAATAGATATATAAAAAGATTGACACAAAAAAAAGACATAATGATAGACAGATAGATTGATAGAAAGATAGATAGACAAATAGTCAGACTTATAGATAGACATACAGACTAATAGATATATAGATAGATAGATAGTCAAATAGATATATATATATATATATATATATATATATATAAAGAAAGACATACAGATTGATAGATAGACAGGAAAATCTACATTTAGAGTGAGATACAAATAGAAAGATAGATAGATAGTAGATTAACAAATAGACAGATAAATTGATAGTCAGATAGAAAGATAGATAGATAGTTAGTTAGTTAGTGAGACAAATAGAAAGATAATCAGATAAATAAAATGAAAGATAGATAGATAGATAGACAGACATATAGATAGACAAACAAATAGATATATTGGTAGACAGACATAGAAACATATAGATAGATAGACTGATACACAGACAAATAGTTAGAATAATAGAAAGATAGATAGACATAAGATAGATAATAGACATAAGATAGATAGATAGATAGAAAAACAAACAGATAGATAGATAGACAAATAGACAAATAGATAGGCAGACAGGTAGACGTATAGATAGACAGATAGATAGAAAGATAAATAGATAAAAAATAGACAGATAATCACAAATATCAGCATTCAGATAGATAGATAGATAGTCTAATTGACACACAAAAGATATATGGATAGATAAACATATAGACATACAGATAGAGAGATAAATAGATAATTAGATAGACAAATAAATATACAGACAGAAATGCAGACAGATAGATAGATATATATACCAAATGATAGGCAGATAGATAGACACACAAAGACAGACAAATAGATAAATAGATAGATAGATACATAGATAGATTGATAGATTGATAGATAGACAGATAGATAGATAGGAAGATAGATAGACAGATAGACATATAGATAGGTATGTAGACAGATAGACATATAGATAGGTAAATAGACAGATAGACAAATAGATAGATAGATAGATTGATAGATAGATAGATAGATAGGCAGAGAGATCGATAGATTGATTGATTGATAAATAGGCATACATATAGAAATGAATATAGTTAAATAAATAAATATACAAATAGATTGATAGATAGATACTCAAAAAGATATGCAAATAGATGTATAGTTAGATATATAGATAGAACGTGAAAGATAGACAAATAAATAGATAGATAGATATTCAAATAGATAGACAAATAGAAATTCAAAAAGATAGATAGATAGAAAGATAGAAAGACATATAAATAGATAGATAGAAAGTTAGACATATAGATAAATAAATAGATAGATAGATAGATCGATAGATACATAGACATTCAGATCGACGAATAGATAGATAAACAAATAGACAAATAGACAGACAATAAGATAGACTGAGAGAAAGATATACAAATATATAGATAGATATGTAGAAAGAAAGATAGATAGATAGATAGATAGACATATAGATAGACATATAGCTAGATAGATTTATAGATAGATAGATATACAAAGAGATAGAAAAATATATAGATAGACAGACATATATATATATATATATACAGACAAATAGACAGATAGAAATACAGATAGAAAGACAGATAGACACACAGATAGATAGATAGACAGATATATGGATATATACACAACCATATTGACAAATAGAGAGATAGACAAAAATATAGACAGATAGATAGACTAGGTAGATAGATAGATAGATAGATATACAGATAGATGAATAGATAAATAAGTAGATAGATTGATAGATAGATAGATAGACACAAACATATAGACAAATAGATAGATAGATAGATAGATAGATATAGAGATATTCATACAAATAGAAAAAAAGTGTCACCGATACAAAGTGATTTATATACACAGATAAATGGATAAATAGATAGTCTGATAGATAGATAGACAGACAGGCAGACAAACAGATAGATAAATAGATATATAGATATATAGTTAAATAAAAGATAGATAGATAGACAGACAGATAGATAGATAAATAGATAGACAAATAGATAAACAAGAAATATAGACAAACATATAGTAGATACATTGACATACAGATAGAGAGATAGATAGATATACAAATAGATATACAGATAGATAAATAGATAGATAGTCAATTATATAGATAGACAGATATGCAGATAGATATACAAATAGAGTGATTGACTGATATATTGATAGATACAAAAATAAATATACAGACAGACAGATAGATAGATAAACAGATAGACAAATAGACAGATAGACAGACAGATTGATATTTAAATAGATAGATAGATAGACTACTAGATAGATAAATAGACTTAAAAGATAGACAGACATATAATTAGATAGATAGACGCACAATAAGACAAAAAAATATTCAAACATATAGATAGATAGATTGATTGATTGATAAATAGCCAGATAAATAAAAAACCGATAGATAAATAGACAATAAGATATACAAACAGATAGATTAATAGATTGATAGATAGATATACAAATAGATAGATAGATAGATGGAGAGATAGACAAATAAATAGAATAATAGATAGAGAGATAGATAGAAAGAATGATAGATAGGTAGATAGACAGAATGTTAGTCATATAGATAGACAAATAGATAGATTGCTAGATAAACAGTTAGATAGATAGACATATAGATAGACACATAGACTAATAGATAGATATTAAAATTGACAAATAGATAGATAGATAGATAGACAAATAGATAGATAGATAGTAAGATAGATAGATAAAGATATAACTTGTCATATAGATTGACAGACACATAGTTAGGTAGGTAGATAGATATTTAGACAAAAACTTAAATATACATATATATAGACAGATAGATAGACAGATAGATAGAGTAATAGATAGATATATAGATTGATTGATAGATAGATATATAGATATATAGATAGATAGAAAGATAGATAAATAGAAAGAATGATAGATAAATGGACAAATAGACACACAGATAGATAGATATATAGATATATAGATGGATATATAGACAACCAAATAAATAAATAGATAGATTGATTGATAGATTGATTGATAGGTTGATAGATAGATAAATAGACAGACAGAAAGATATGCATATAGACAGATAGATAGGAAAAAAGACAGATAATAGACAAACAAATAGACAGATAGATAGATATATGTCTATCTATCTATATATCTATCTATCTAGCTATCTATCTATTGATTTGTTTATTTATCTATATGTCTATTTTTCTATCTATATGTCTATTTATCTTTCTATCTATCTATCTGTCTATCTTTCTATCTAATTATAAGTTTATCTTTCTATGTATCTATCTGTCTATTGGTCTATCTATCTATCTATATGTCAGTCTATATGTTGCCATCTATCTATCTATCTATCTATCTATCTATGTGTCTATCTATCTATCATTCTATCTATCTGATTATCTCTATGTTGGCCTTTCTATTTTTCTATATGTCTATCTATCTGTATATCTATATGTCTATCTATCTATCTATCTATTTTTTTATCTATCTATCAATTTGTATATTTATCTGTCTCTCTATCTGACTATTTATCTATCAATCTATCTATATTTCTATTTATCTGTTTGTCTATTATTCATTCATTCTCTCTATCTATCTATTTTTCTATCTATTTTTGTATCTACCTTTTTATGCGTGTGTCAATGTGTATGTCTATCTGTCAGTCAATATGTCTATCTATCTCTCTATCTATATCTCTTTATCTTTCTGTCTCTCTCTCTATCTATTTGTCTTTCTTTCTATCTATATATCAGTGTGTCTATATGTCTATATGTCTCTCTATCTTTCTATGTGTCTATTTGCCTATCTATTTATCTATCTATATATCTGTCTATCTATTTGCCTATATGTTTCTCTATCTGTGTCTCTATCTATCTATCTATCTATCTATATACTCTCTATTTATCTATCAATTTATGTATCTATCTGTTAGTCTAGTTGTCTCCCTAACTAACTTTCTATCTATCTGTCTATATATCTATCAGTTTATATGTCGATGTATCTGTATGCCTATCTATCTGACTATCTGTCTCTATTTATATCTTTTATCTATCTATCTTTCAATCTGAATATCTATCTACCTATCTATCTATCTTTATATTTGTCTATTTATATATAGGTGTATATCTTTATCTATATATTTAATATTTGTCTCATCTATCTGTCTATCTATCTATCTATATATTTTTCTTTCTATCTATCTTCCTATCTATCTGTCTGTCTACTTTCTATCTGTATGTTTATCTATCAATATATATGGTTATATATATGTCTATTTATTTTTCTATTTATCTAGCTATGTATCAATCTGTTTATCTACCTATATATCTACATGTATATATATATATATATATATATATATTTGTTTGTCTATTTATATATCTATTTATTGATCTATTTTTTTATCTATATGATTATATATTTGTCAAACTATTTGTCTATCTATCTATCTATGTCTCTGTTTATATATATGTCTGTATATATATTTTCATGTCTATCAATTTGTCTATCTATCTATCTATCTATCTGTCTGTCTATCTCTCTATCTATCTATCATATGTTTGTCTCTCTATCTACTTATCTGTGTGTCTATATAATTGTCTATCTGTCTGTCAATCAATTTGTATGTATGTTTGTCTATATGTTTATCTATTAGTCTATTTATCTGTCTATGTATCTATCTATTTATCTATCTATCTATCTATCTATCTATTTATCTATCTATCTATCTATTTATCTATCTATCTATTTATCTGTAAGTCTTTGTGTCTATCTATCTGTCTATATATCTGTCTATTTATCTGTTTATCTATCTATATGTCTATTTATTTGTCTATCTGTCGGTCTTAATATCTATTTTTCTAATTATCTATCTGTTTATCTTTCTGTCTAAGAATCTGTCTGTTTGTATGTCTATATATATATCGGTTTGTTTAATGTCTGTCTATCTGTCTATCTATCAGACTGTCTATCTGTCTATCTATATGTCGGCATATATGTTTGTTTATCTATCTATCTATTGATCTATCTATATGTCTGTCTATTTGTGTATCTATCTATCTTTTCATTTGTCTATCTCTATGTCTGTCTATCTGTGTATGTCTATCTTTCTTTCTATCTGTGTATTCTTTTAGTTTTTTATTTATTTGTCTATATGTATGTTTATCTATCTGTTTGTTTTTTTATATATGTATCTGTGTATATATCTGTCTATTTATCTATCTATTTGTCTATCAATCTATTTATCTATCTATATACCTATCTATCTATTTGTCTATATACCTGTCTGTGTATGTATATACATGTCTATCTATATTTCTATCTATCTATCTATAAGTGTTACTATCTGTCTAAATGTATGCCTATCTGTGTTTTTATCTGTCTATATATCTATGTTTATATCTATATGTCTATCTATATGTTTGTATATCTATTTGTCTATGCATCTATCTATTTGTTTGTCTATTTTACTATCAAATTATCTGTCTATTTATTTGTATATCTGTGTGTTTATATGTCTATATATTTGCCTGTATAATTATTTATCTATTTGTCTGTCTATCTGTCTATCTATCTATGTGACTATTTATCAGTCTATCAATTTTTCTATCTGTCTATTTATTTGTCTCTCAATCTATTTATCTATCTATCTATTTATCTATATATATATTTGTGTGTGTGTGTGTGTGTGTGTCTATTTATCTCACCTATCTATCTGTCTATCTATCTATCTATCTATCGATCTATATTTTTAGATATGTGTTTGTCAATCTGTCTGTCTATCTATTTGTCTACCTATTTATTTATCTATCTGTCTATCTACCTGCTTATCTATCTATTCATATTTCTATCTATTTGTCACACCTATCTGTCTTATAATATATCTGTCTATCTGTCTGTCAATAATACTTTCTATCTATCTATATATCTATCTATTTATCTGTTTGTCTATCTATCTGTCTATCTATCTATTTATTTGTCTTTCTATCTGTCTGTCTATCTATTTGATATCTATCTATTTATCTATCTCTATGTCTATCTTTCTATCTATTTATCTATCTAATTATCTATCTTTCTATCTTTATATCTGAATATTTATTTGTCTGTCTATCTGTATATCTTTTTGTGTGTCTCTCTGTCTCTCTATGGGTGTATCTATCTATCTTTCTGTCTATATGTCTATATATATGTCATTCTAACAATTTGTATATAAGTTTGTCTATCTTTATGTCTACATGTCAAAATATCAATCTATTTATCTGTCTCTCTATATTTCTGTCTATCTATATATCAATCTATATTTATATATGTCTATCTATCTATATATATGTCTATCTTTCTATCCATCTATCTGTCTATCTATCAGTCTTTCTATCTATTTGTCTATTTGTCATATAGTCTATCTTTTTGTCTATCTATCTGTCTATCTGTATGTGATCTATCTGTCAATCTATCTTTCTATCTATATGTTTATCTATGTATTTATCTACCTGTTTATTTGTCTTTAAATCTATTAACCTATTTGTTTGTCAGTCTATCTATCTATCTATCATTCTGTCTGTCTATCTATTTATATGTATACGATTCTATCTATTTGTCTATCTATCTATCTATCTATCTGTTTATCCATATATCGATCTTTATGTCTATCTATTTATCTACCTATTTGTATGACTATCTATTTGCATGCCTATCTATTTGTCTGTCTGTCTATCTATCTATCTATACATTTATGTGCCTAACTTTATACTTGGCTATCTATCTATCGGTATATCTTTCTACCTATATGTCTATTTGTCTATCTGTTTGTCTATCTATATGTCTATCTATTTATCTATCTATTTATTTATCTATTTAACTATCTATCTTTTCCTATTTATTTGTCTCAGATATATGTATGATGATCTATCTCACTATCTATCATTATATCTATCTATCTGTATATCTATCTATCTATCTATCTGGTAGTCTATCTATCATTTTATCATTATTTCTATGTTTTCCTGTATATCTATGTGTCCATTTGTCTATCTATCTATATAACTATCTATCTAATTATCTAAACTATATGTATATTTTTCTAATTATCTATATGTATATCGATCTTTCTATCTATCTATCTAGCTAGCTATCTATCTATCTATTTATTTATCTTTCTCTCTATATGTTTGTCTATCTATATGTCTATCTGTTTGTCTATATGTTTGTCTATTTATTTGTCTATCTGCCTGTCTATCTTTCTATCTATTTGTCATTCTATCTCTCGTCTATATGTCTGTATATCTATCTGTCTACCAATTTATCTATCTATCTGTCTATCTATCTATGTGTCTCTCTATCTCTCTGTCTATCTATGTGTCTATCTATCTATCTAATTGTCTATCTATCTATTTGTCTATTTTTCTATCTATCTTTTTATCAGTCTATTAGATCTTTATCTATCTATCTAATTATCTATCTATCTAAATATATGTCTATCTATATAACTATCTATTTATCTACCTATTTGTCTATCTATGTGTCTGCCTATCTATATATCTATCTTATTATCTATCTATCTGTCTGTTTGTTTGCCTATATGTCTATCTATTTGACTATATTTTTGTTTATCTATTTATGTATTTCTCTATTTATTTGTGTGTCTATTTATCTCAACTATATATCTGTATATCTGTTTGTCTAACTGTGTATCTATCTATCTTTCTATCTATATGTAAATTTCTATTTCTATCTATTTGTCGATATGTTTGTATATATATATATATATATATATATATATATATATATATATATATATATATATTTCTATCTATTTATCTATTTGTATAACTGTCTAACTATGTCTGTCTAATTATCTTTCTATTTGTGTGTCTATTTGTCCCACTTATATGTCTATATAACTTTCTATCTATCTATCTATCTAAATATTTGTCTATCTATGTATTTGTCTATATGTATATATATCTATATGGTTATTTATTTATCTATCTGCCTATCTAGGGATCTATGTATTTGGTTGTCTATATATTTGTCTATCTCTCTATCTATTTGTCTTCATATCTCTCTGTCAATATGTCTGTATATCTATCTGTCAATCTCTCTATCTATCTGTCTTTCTATATCTTTCTATCTATCTAGCTATCTATCTTTTTATCTATTTTTCTATTTGTCTGTCTATCTATTTGTCTATCTATCAGTATATCTATTTGTCTATCTATCTATCTTTCTATATATCTATTTATCTATTTGTTTGTCTATATATCTGTATATATGTTTATTTATCTATCTATCTATCCATTTATCTATCTATCTATCTATCTATCTATCTATATATCTATTTATTTATCTCTATGTCTATTTGTCAATCTATCTCTCTATATATCTTTCATTCTATCTCTTTGAATATCTGTCTAGATATTTATCTATATATCTATCTAATTGTCTATCTATCTGTCAATCTGTATATCTATCTGTCTTTCTATATGTTTGTCGATATATTTCTCTATCTATCTGTCAATCTATATATGTATCTGTCTGTCTATATATTTATCTATCTATCTATCTGTCTATCTGTTTGGCTATCTATATGTATATTTGTCTGTCTATCTGTATTTCTATATGTCTTTTTGTGTATCTTTCTAACTTTCTATTTTTTAATCTATATGTCTATCCATATGTCTATCTTTCTGTCTATCTATTTATCTATCTTTTTATCTATCTAATTGTCAGAATTTATGTCTCTCTATCTGTCTATTTATCTCTGTCTATCTATCTATCTGTCTAACTATCTATCTCTCTATCTATTTATCTGTCATTCTATCTATCTACCTATCTATCTGTTTGTCTATCCGTATATCTATCTTTTATATATCTTTCTATTTATTTGTCTATCTTTCTATCAATCTGTCGATTTGTCTATCTATGTGTATTTCTATTAGTCT